>BPTQ01000003.1:259038279-259123272 GCA_019973895.1 Chrysanthemum seticuspe
ACAGTAGCAATTATTCTTCTTTGGTCGAGTATAATGGTAATCTGTTAGTGGGGTTCTATATTAGTTTCAAAACATTCTTTGTTTCCAGGTAGTAAAAGTTTTGGTTTGTGTAGATCCTCTGGATTATTACAAATGGGCCCTTCATTGGTAGTTTACCTTATCTTGGGTTTATACGTTTTACCAAAAGGTAAAGTTTTAAAACATGGTCTTACATATAAGTGGAATAGGTATGTACAGATTGTACTTACCTTACAAATTGTGATTACCTGGGTACTTGTTTACTCCTGTTTTGAAAACTCAATTAACAAAAGAATCCACACGAATTTCCAGCTGGATCTAGGCCTACTTACCCAGTTCCTATCGCCCACGTGCTCCGTGTACTGGCCGTTATTTCTAGATAAGAGGTGTATACTTAGGAAGTTATCTCCTTTACACCACAAACCTTTATCGTTTTAGTTTTAGTAGCCATTTCCATGCTAAAGATTGTTTAGAGATTGACTACTCACACATTTATGAGTAGTAAAAACATGACAAATTTGACGTTTTTGTAGACTTTTGTGAGTCTTTGCGTAGTTTTACTATTTTTATAGTGTTTGTTCACAAAATATACAAAATTTACGTTTTTGTAGTTTTAGACCACTTTTTGCATAGTTCAAACGTATTAACCGTCAAAATCAGGGGGTTCAAACTTTTCAACAGTTTTTGTCAGGGACCATTTTGGTTTATTTCTTTTTATAGTAAAATTCAGGAATCCCTAAGTTTTCAACAGTTTTAACCAGAAACTCTAAGTTTAAATGTTTTAATGTTGAAATCAGGGACTTGAAAACCTTTAACCGTTTTTATCAGGAAACTTTTACTCTTTTACCGTTCAAACCAGGAACGTGAAAACTACCAACAGTTAAAATCAGGAATACCATTGAAACGAATTTACCGTCCTCATCAGGGAACTCAAAAGTCTTAACGTTGATACCAGGAACAGTTTTGATATGGTTCGGAACAGTTTTTCGAGAACTGGGGGACGGTAAATAGAAAAACTTGGGGGACAGTGATCGGTTAAAACTGGGGAACCAGTTTTAATCAGTTTTTTTGTCTTTGTGCGCGGGATTTGGTGGACAGAAGAAGAGGTGGAAGGTGGAGAAGAAGGGGCTGGTATTCGACGATGTGAGGTGGAGAATTTGAAAGGTAGTGGAATAAAAGTTGGGTGGGGTAGTAGTTGGGGGGAGGTGAAGGGACAAAAGTCTCGGATTTCAACTTTTATTGTGAAGGGCGGTTTTAACTTTTTTTGTACTTTAGGTGAATAATGAGTTGGTAACCAAGAGTTTACTCCACCCTAATGTAGTCTTCCGGTGCACCTACGATAAAGTTCGAATTTTCTCTTCCTTCTCAGTCCTTTCTTTTTTCAGAATCAAAAAAATTAATGACATACAGCGTAAAAAGAATTTACAGAATTAATCGAAAGTTTGAAACATAGAAATTCGAAGTATTATGACTTTTGTTCAATAGATCACCTATATTAAGTCAAACCTAGAGTTTTAGTTTCAAAGTAAAGTAAACGTATAAAATACATGTGACAAGATATTAAGTTTGAGTTTGAAACCATAAGTTTCGAAGTTATTCGAAATAAATTCGAGTTTAGTTGACAACTTTTCAAACTTGGGGGACTAAAACTGCCAATTATGCAAACTTGATACGTTTTTCACCAGATTTTGATGTTTTTGCATTTAAAACATATAAAACACTTGTTTGTGATATTTTTATCATTTTGATGCGTTTCTGAGTGTTTTCAGATGTTTTTGCAGTTTAAACAGTACAAAAATGATGAGTATTTACACACTCATCAGTTAGAGATTTGTTAGAAATCGTACCTTTACCGATGATTTTGATTTTGCTATTTCCAAACACCACATTTCCTCTATTGAAGGATTCATATGTGGAGAATAGATCTTTATTGCCGGTCATGTGCCTCGTGCACCCGCTATCCTTGACCCATTCATCCGGATCTAGGTCGACCTTTAAGCACACCTAAGAAAACAATTAACTCAAAAGTTTTGTCCTCATTTGTTCATGGGTCCATTAGTGTTAAACATTCCATTCATGTTAGACATGTATGGATAAGGTGAATATACATTCTGGTACAAAATTTTGAAATGGAAAACCATTTTGCATATTTGGGTTCTATTCCATTTGATGGTTACTTCCCGGGTAAACATTATTAGGTCTCCTAGATGTGTTTGGTTTTGAAAATGATGGACCTTTGTTTCTTACAAAACTTTGATTATATCTTGGGGTGATTGTCTAATGGTAATATGAGCTGGTTTCTTCTTATTAACGATGACAAAATCAGTTCTAGAAGAGGAAGCTATGTTATTACCACTGTTTACTTCAGTAGACCCATGGATCCCTAGTTGTACGCTAGTCGGTTCCCTTTTTGTGGGATCCGCCACAGCAGTGGCTTGTTTTTCTATTGCTTTTACGAATTGTGTTTCTTTGTTTTCACTAGTTGACACATTAAATTGTTGAATACCTAATCCTTTTTGGTTGTTTCCTGTTTTAACATTATCTAATATCATATCTAGAGTATTATTACTCATTCTAGCAATTTTAGAATCTAGTTGATTAACTAGTGTTTGAAGTTGAACGCAAAGTTCACATTCACCACTTGCTATCTTGCCCTTTTCTAGACGTTTCAATTTTGCCTTTAACTCTATGACTTCCTTATCTAAGCGTTGGTTTTGATTTTTCAAAAACTTGTTTTTGTTGATTACTTTTAAGCTAATTTTGCAAAGTTTATCATATTCATTATGCAATGAGTCATCATCTATTGATGAGCTACTATAGTATTCGTGACATACCTCATCATTTGCCATCAGACAAATTTCTTCGTCCTCCTCCTCGCTCATTCCCCACGAGCCGCTCATGAATGCCTTTTGATCATCACGTTTGGGACACTTACTAATAAAGTGGTTTGGGTCCCCACATTTAAAGCAAGCACGATCATCCCTAGGCTTCTCATCCTCTTTGTTTTTCCGGAATCCTTTCTTGTCGTCATATGGCTGTTTGACATATCTTCCCTTCCTTCTAAAGAACTTTTTGAAGTCCCTTACCGCCATGGCATACTCCTCGTCATCACTATCCGAAGAGGAGTTCTCTTCATCACTTGAGGTCTTCTTGGCTTTGAGGGCAAGAGATTTGTGCTTCTCTTTCACCTTTGAGGCTTCGGAATCCTTAGCAAGGACAAACTCATAGACCTCTAAATTGCCTATGAGTTCATCAAGGGTGAGGATTGTCAAATCTTTTGATTCTTCGATTGCCGTCACCTTAGATCTCCACTTGGATGGAAGTGCCCTTAGATATCTCCTAACATGGTTACGGCTAGAAAAAGATTTATTAAGTGCTTGTAAAGATGTAATTATAGTATTAAAGTTAGCAAAAGAATGATTTATAGTTTCCTCATCCGATATTGAAAATTGTTCATATTGTTGAACATATAGATCTATTTTATTGTTTTTCACTTGTTGATTACCTTGATGAGTTACAACTAAAGAGTTCCAAATTTCTTTAGAGGTTTTGAGCTTGGAGATTCTTTCGAATTCCTTTTTGGGTAAAGCATTATACAAAACCATTTTAACTTCACTATTTTTGGAAAGCTTTTTCTTAATTTCATCAGAGAGTTTATCATGAGGTATGTTAACTAAAACTCCATTTTCATCGTTAGAGGTGGCTTCAAAATCGCCTTCAACAATGATGTACCAAAGATCAATATCTTTAGACTTCACATACGTTTCGAATCTATTTTTCCAATATATAAAACCATTAGTTTCAAGTAGTGGTGGTCGTTGCATAGATTGCCCTTCCTTGTAATATTCAGAACCCATAGTGATCGAAAAGTTTTTAAAATACGGTTTACTTTAAAACTTTTATAAACTTAGCTCTTGATGCCAATTGTGGAAAACTAGAAGGGGGGGGGGGGGTTGAATAGTTTTGCCGATTTTAAGTTAGTTTCTAAAAACTTTAGATTCGATGTTATGTGAAATCGTATGGATGAAGATAAAGTATAGATCTAAGAGTAATGAAAGTAAATAAAGTAAAGCAAGGGAAAGAAATGACACAACCGATTTATAGTGGTTCGACTACAAGGACACCTTCCTTGTCCTACTCCACTCCCCGAGTCACCTACTCGAGAGTTCAAGCACTATGTCAACAAACTCCTTCAACTTGGTGGAGAAGCCTACACAACGTTGCTTACACCTTTTTCCGGTACAAAGCTAAATACCGAGTCCGTAACACGGAGGACCAAACCAACACGACTATTACACAACAAATATGTGAAATATCAAGTACAAGATCTTTGCTACAGAAATCTTGTAGAGGAACAAATCAATGAAGGACCCCTTGCTTGGATGACTTGTAGTGAGCTCGTGATCTTGCCTTAGAGAAGGACCTATATGAGAATCACAATAGAAGAAAGAAGAACAACTCTCTAGATCAAGTGATCTTTTGTTAGAAGAGAGTAAGAGTATATGAGAGATTTAGAAAGAAGAGGGGTAGAGAGAAATGAAGAAATGGCTCTCTATTTATAGGCAAAACTTGCCACTGTTCCACGGATCCCTCCCTTAAGGGATTCGTCTAGTGTAAAGCTAGGGATCCGTGGGACGCTCCTCTTTGCCCATGGGTTTTTTGGTTATGGGTCATGGGTTATGGGTTAGTCAATGGGTATTTCTTTAGATACAATGTATCTAATAGATGCAATGCATCTAGAAAAATGGGTATGGGTCAATACCATGGGTTGTGATTTTTACCCATCCTAATAAACTATTACAACAAATGATTTACAACAATTTGTATTAAATGAGTATATGTAAATGCTTTACAAAAATAACATGTATCCTTATAATTTTACTTATGATAACATTATATTTGTTATCAACAAAACACAAAGAGATCGCAAAATATTAATAAATGTTTTTACGGTTTATTTGTATTAACAGACACTTATCTTGTTAATGACAAATTTTCCCCCATTAGCAGCCATTAAATTCTGGTGATGTGATTTCCAATAGTGATCTGGAAGGATTGAAGGATTTAAAATGGAAACAGAAGAACCGGTATCAAAAAGTGCAATAACCGGGATAGGTTTTGCGTATACATCTGTAAGAAGATGAACTTTGGCTAGTGGTAATGGAGTATCCTCTTGCACTGGTAAGACATGAGGGATTGGGTTTACCATGTGAATGCCGAAGTCAGAGTCATCATCAAGTGAATCTGGGTCAGACTCATCGTCAAGAGAATAAAGGGACTCTCGGTCAGAACTGAATCTCCCGGCTCATCGTCAAGAGAATAAAGGGACTCTCGGTCAGAAAGATCCACTGGTTCTACTTGGCTGAGTACTTGGATTAGAGCCTGGGACTTCCGTTTATCTGGACAATTTCTTGCAAAATGGCCTTTTTTCTGACATATAAAGCACCTATCAGATGTTCTTCCACGTTGCTTCTTCCTTCTTATGAACTTCCATTTATTTTTTCCATCTCCTCGGGAAAATCGAGGCTTGCTTGAAAATGTTTTTGAATGGAACCTCCTTTTAGTGTAACTACAGTCACATGATGACTTGTCTTTGCATTTGATTTGCAGGTATTTGTCATCACAGGCTGTTCCAAGGCGTTTTCCCGTCTTTTCAAATTCATCAAGGAATTTTTTCTGGTTACAAAGCTTAGCCAATGCATTTAGAATCAACTCGTAAAGTTCACCAAGCGTTGTTTATGCTATCGTGATATTTCTTGTTTCTAATGCTCGGTATGCTTCGTTTCCAAGAGACTCTGGGAAGGAGTTAAGAAACACTTGCTTTAGGTTGACGTCATCAACTCCATTTAGGCAATAATACCGTTGGGACATACGATCATAGTGTTTCTCTAAGTCCTTCTTTTGGAAAGAACAACACTTCATTTTAAGAAATTCTTCTCTAGCACGAACAGTGTGTTCAAATGGGCTATCGATGAATTCAGTGTATATTATTCCTATGAATTCTTCAGGGGACCTCGACTGTTGCAATTGAAGTTGACGATATTCGCCAAGACTTTGATACCAATCTCGGAGGCGTCCTTGAAGTCGGGTGACAAATCTTTTGATGACTATATCAATGGCATAATATTGCATTTCTGCGGTACACCAAGTTAGCATTTCGATACTTCTTTCTCGCCATTTGGATGGTGGTATGTCATCAAAGGTGAAGTATTGTTTTATGTCAGACTTCGGGAACTCTGTGGGATCCTCCTGGTTTTGGTTGTTTTGGCTTGTCATAGGTTCGTCTGGATCAAACTGTTCTGTTGTCTCCCCAACTTCTGGATCTGTCATGAACAAATGTTCAAATGCTTTAGTGTCCAATTCTTCATTATCCATTTGGACAACGGGGGCGATGAATTGGGTATTCAGAGGTTTGTTTACTTGGGTGAGTGAATTCAGAAATGATGAAACAGGGTTCACCTTTTCAATAGGAAGGACATCGGGAGCTTTAGATGATGCTTCAATATCACCATATGAACATGATTGTTGTGTTGGTGTGGGGTTTTTTATTGTAGCAGATTTTAGCTTTCTTTGTTCTGCTGCCCAGATGTTGAGTGATGGTGATGTAGCATGGGTGTAGGACCGCGACAAAGGTTGTGGATTAAAGGAGACACCAACAAAAGGGGTTGATAGTAACATCCATGGATCATCAACAAGGGTGGAGATCAGTTTTTGTTTATGTTGCTGTTCGAGATCTTAGAGTTGGCTCTTCAAAGACTTCATCTCAGCTTCTTTCTGAGAGATAGAAGATGAAGATTGAGCAAAGGATGAGGTCCGAATGGTTTGGAGAATTTCCCGGTGTAGCTCTTGTATTCTGAAGCGAACTTCATTTATGATGCTTTCAAGGGATCTTACTTTTGATGAAAGAGTCTCTTGAGTTCTTGCGATCACATTTTGTTGTGAGAGAATTTTTACAAGAACTTTGTTCTGAGCAACCGCGTTTTCACTTTGCCAATTCAAAGTGGCTTCAGCAGGACTGACTGTGTTTGGAAGACCCGTTGGACTGATAGTTGTTAGATTTCTTATCTTCCAATCGTGCTTTGTTCGCTTTTCAGGCTGCTCAAAAGCAGTAAGGGGAGGGAATTCCTTTTCATAATCTTGCAAGTATGAGCATGACGAATCTGTAGTGAGTGGGAAAATTGGTGGAGGGGTTACTTCATTGCCTTTTGCTGGGGGGTGAATCTTTGTGGATGATGGATAAAGCCTTTTGGTGATATGGTGATAGTTTATTTGGTGATTGTGGTGATGGTGGTGGTGATGGCGGTGTAGCGGGTGATGGTTTACCTGGTGATGGTGATGGCAGGTTTGATTCTGGTTTTGGGTACAAAACGTAGTAATCAAGTTTACCCGAAGATTCTCCAAGAAGTCCAACTGTTGGGTCACCTTTTTCATACCTCTTTTTAAGCTTGTGTTGTGAGGATTTTTGTTTTTTAGGAAGATCTTCATCATCATCGACCTTTTCAGCTTCATCTAGACAACTTTCACAATTGCACACATCCCACCAGATGTGTTTGATTTCTTGGACCGGCTCAGTTGGTGTAATCATGTGGATTCCTGTGGGAAAAACACCAGATGTTCTTTGCTGTGGGGACGAGAACTTAATTTCAACAAGGCCATTCTCGTGCCTTACAAAATCAGGGGCTGATGTCGAACGGACAGGGGATTGATGAATTTGTTCGTAATTAGTTACCCATTTTTCTGGAAGCAATTTAAGCAATTCATATCGGGATAACTGTTTGGGGACATAGGTGCAGGTTGGCGTTGCATTGGAGTCAACATCTATTAACAAGGCGTCTCCTGCATTATCTTGTCCTGGGACCATAATGTCTAACGAGTGGTTTTGGACTCGGTAGGCCATTTGGTAATGAAAAGTGGCTTGAAATGTGTTTACTTGAGTTGTTCCACCGATCTGGATCTGGGCTTTGAGAGCTGTGAATAATGATGGATCATTGAGAGGCATGTTGAAATTTGGGTAGAAAGTGACAAAAATTGTTCCTGCATTCAAAGTTGTTTGTATCGTACCGATGCACGCATGTTGGTATTCTACAAACCTTGTATCTAACAAAGCTATTCGAGAATATGCAGGAAGACCTTTTCTACCATGAAAGGTTAATCCTAACCGTATAGCACCAAAGTGGATATTTGTGTATCCTTGTGCTAAGCAGTGGCGGGGAAGTTCAGGTGGCCGGTAAGGACAGGATCACTAAGTGTTCTGTTTGGGATGCTGGTAATTGATAGGAGTCAAATTTAGAGGTTTGGACAAAATCTTTGATTTGTTTATTCGGAGCAGATCCTATCAACTATTTGGGATGTGTGCAACTGGTTGCCCTTGAGTGATTTGACTAAATTACCCTTTTATTTTTCGATCTTCATCTTTTTCATCTTCAATCCTAAATTTCAGCGACTTTTATGGCTACCAACAGTAGTGTACATTCAAATTTATAAAAAAATGAATAATGTTTTAAGTGATTTGACTAAAATACCATTTTTTACTTCGATCTTCATCTTTCTCATCTTTAAACCCGAATTCTGACGACTTTTTCCGGCTACCAACCATCAACTCCGGCATCAATTTCTCATAATTAAGAACGATTTGTTAGTCAGAGTTGATGGTTGGTACCCGTAAAAAGTCGCCGGAATCTGGGATTGAAGATGAGAGAAATGAAGATCGAAGAACAAAAAGTATTTTAGTCAAATCACTAAAAAATTTATTCATTTTGTTTTAAATTTGAATATTAATTAGTCCGAAGTTTTTTAAAGTTCACTAAAAATTTCGATACATTTTGATAAATATATTAGTTTTATTTAGCCTTTGCTCATATAGTAACTCTTTTAGTTTTATGGAACTTTGTACATTTGATTTTTGAAACATTGAAACATAGTGGGCTCATATATTTAGATATTTTCATATACTTTAGGTTTTCATTTAGTTAATAGTCTCGAAAGGTCTGGTCAAGTTTCAAACACGTTTATATGTGTTATGGATTAATTGTATGGACCCATTATGACTCATAGTAGAGTCAGTATATACAAAATATGTAGAAAATGGATATAGAAATATATCAAAGAAACAAGATAAATATCTGGGCATTATAGCCAATCAAATAACTTTGAAATGATGAATTAAGCAATAAATATAGAGAGGAGGTGTGGTTCACCATTTGCTAATACTGTTCTCAAGTCGAGTATCAGAGATGAGAGTAAAATAAAGAAAGTAGAGTAAAGAAAATGAAAGAAAAATGTGAGTCCTAAACTAATTATTGGAGTGAAATGTTTTACGGAAAAAACACAATTACTTTCATTCTTCACCTATTTCTTTCATTCCTTTAAAAAAACTCAAAAACACACGTAATTTTAGTTCACTCAATTTCATTCTCTTTTATCTAAAGATAAAACTTGAGAACAGATAAGCTTTGCTAAACTAGACTCAACTCAGTTTTCTCATTTTTCTTTGATCAAGCACAAGAATTTGCAACATCCTATCCCTCTGTCCTCAATTTTCCCCAACTTTTAGTTAAAAAAAAGTAAAAAAACACACACACGCGCTCGATTCTTACCGTTGCCGCTGAAAATGGTTTAGACCCTTGTTTGCCGCTGGTATAAAGAAGAAGATGTGGGTTTTCGGCGGGAAAGTATGATGTGGCATGCGGGGACAAACTCAAGATTTTTGAGAAAGTGTTGCACATTTGCCATTTGAGTTAACAATTGTCGCATCATAAAAACGAATGTAGCAAAAAAAATTATCGGAGATTGCTATAACAACAATCGACAATTTTTTTAATTTTTTTTTTGCATTTTGCAACCTAAATTCAGGTATCACACCCGATATCAATGTAGGTCCGTCCCTAGTGGCATGTTTAGCCTTGCTAAATTTGGCCCACACCCTGAAACCATACCAAGTTGAGTTTTGTACTTTTGTGAAAAAATCTGGGCTGGCTCTCTCCATCATTGCACCTTTGGACTTATTTTTGTACAGTAGTATTTCCATTATCACTTCATTATATAACATTCAATTATAAGAAAAAGAGGGCCAGAAGGAAGGGTTAAGTTGGATTCAGAACTGTACATTGTACAATCAGTATAATGCATTAATGTTCTAGACCAACTTATCAGACGAGCACGTACATATAGTAATGACTCACACAAATACTAATAGTAATTCAGAAAGTGAGAGATCGAATCATGTTGCTATATCTCGTCATTATGGACACAAAGCAATGCATTGCACATCCTTGTTTATCATATTAGGAACATCAACAATGCTTTACATAGCCTTTTTCACCTCGATATTTAGATTTCGTTTTGTCATTTATATTGAAACTTTATGCTCAACTGATCGAAAGCTGGTTAACGATGTTAAGGCAAAATTGTACAATTAATGTCATACGTGAGGTGACATGAACTATGATGAAATAGATTTATATATCATTGTACATACGAGGAGATTCTTTGGTGATAAATCAAAACGAAACTTTGATCAAGTTATCGTAACAGATATAAAATGTTATCAACGTTATGCAAAAATAATACATTAAAAATTATGTTCAAGTTATGCACATGATTTCTTATCAGTATTTCAAATGCATGTTCATGTATTTTTTTCTCATTACTATAGGGTATTCATTATCTGTCTAACATCCTCCAGGCTCCAATCTCGCCTCATCCCACCGCTTCTCATTAACTTCGGTTTACAGGCATCTTTATTGATATCTTTTCGTCTAACGCTCCTATCTTTATTTGAGGGCACGACAATGATCCCACTTTGATTGCCTTTTAATTTACTAGATGATCCACGAACCAATTTAGAAGGAGAATTTCGTTGAACCTCCTTACCTAATAATGGCCTAGGAGGGCGAGAGGCTTGTTCAACACCACATCCTTGATCTGTAACGTCGTTACTTGAAAGTGTTTTTGGAATGCTTTGACAACCTAGACACATTAGATTCATGATTACGAGAGCGAAAATCTTGTTTAGTTGCTTGTAGAAATGTATTATTCTAATGTACATATGCTAAATTAAAGATTGTTTGTATCTCATGGTATAAGAGATGGCAAAGATAAAGAAATGTGAAAGGAGATAGGAGATGGGTGAATTGCACCCTGTGAATCAAAGACCAAATTTTCTAAATAATACATCCATTCTTTCTTTCTATTTTTAGTTGATATTCTTGAATTATGCTATTCCACACATTATTTTATCATGTATATTTCTGGCCTTTTTTTTTTTTTTTTACTGTCATATTGACCAAGTCTACATTCTTATTATAGCATGTATCTTTCTTTTACATATCTATAAGAACGTGGGACTTGGTTTAACTTTCTTACTGGGCAAAACACATGGTTACCTTTAAATTAAAGTACGATTCACAACAATTTCAATTGAGTATGACAGACTTTGTATCCATAACAGAAAGGCCTATTAGCTCAGTTGGTTAGAGCGTCGTGCTAATAACGCGAAGGTCGCAGGTTCGATACCTGCATGGGCCAATTATTTTTTAAACTTTATTAAATTTTATTTACAAAAACTAATAAAAAAAGATTACGTCTGCTGCCAGGACTAGAACCTGGGACTCCTAACCAGGGCAGGAGCCGAAACATTCTTTAATCAATCTGAGTTATTGTGCTACTTTGTTGCTATATTTTTACTATTAACTTATTTAAACAAAAATCCAACTAAGACCCCTATATTTCTTTGCATATAATCCCCAAACTATTTATCCCAAAAAATGTTTCTGGCCTCGAATGGTTAAATAAAGTATTGTGCTAATAATGCTAATGTCGCAAGTTAGAGACCTTCATGGGTCCAAATAATATTTTTCATACATAATTACCTACCTAATATGGTTTGGGTGAGTTATGGATATTATATATATTAAATTCTGAATAAGAATGTAAATTTTATGAGTTCAGTAAACGTGAATGCGTGATTATGTGAAGCATTAACTATCTTTTATATAAGACACTCTTAACGGGATATAGCTGTGTAGCTCATTATCAACTTCAATCTCACACTACTGCTCTGCTCAAACAATCGAAACCATGCACTTAGCCCATGCTGTTCGGACATGGTCTTGGACCCCATGTTTGGATCCATCGTTTATTAATCCATGGTAGTTTCATTCCCATTTTATCTTCACAACCCCAAGTTAGCAGCTCTGTTAGACTGTTACGCTAACTTTGTCTTAGCTCACAATTTTCTTGTCATCTTTTTCAACAAATTGATTTGTCACGGAACCATAGTTTTCAACAATGCAACAAATTCATCAAACCATTACTCAATATCATTAACAAGAACCATTGCTTCCTAGGCCAACATATAACGCACCTAAGCCAGCTAGTATGTGACTGCAATGCATTTATCCGCCACCATTAGCACCTAGTAATGTATAGAGCAAATATGATGGTGCTGCCACAAGCCCACAACCACGATTACTTGCTGGGGTGCCTATATCTGTGTATATGCATCACCTTCAAGTCTTCAACATTCTATTAATGATTCAGCTCAAGGGCTTGCACAAGATACTACTCGATCTCAGTTTAGGAATAATGTGCCATATTAGCATCAGTCGGATGGATTGCTTCTGAACCCACATGGATTTATGTCTCCATGGACGAATGAACTTTTGCCATCGCTTTTTCGTTATTCACCCATGGGTCAACCTGGAATCTTGGGTCCTGGACCTCAACCGCCACATTCTCCTGGAATTAGTTTTCCATTATTGCATGGGTTATTAACTGTTTCATGCCCAAAGGTGGAGGAATTACATGGTCAGAAACAATGTGAACAACAGGCTCTCGGGCTTTTTCTCATGGGGACTTGACATGTGAAAATGTAAGGTACATTGACTGTATAATAGTCTTTATTTTGCAAGTTTTTTTATTCTTGAATTTTTTTTGTTCATAAAGTTCAAACGCGTACTTAGAATTTAGAATACGTGTTTAATACACACATTTTGTTGAGACGATTTTATAGTAATGATCGAATTTAAGGTTTCTTTGAAGTCTTAATGTCACCATTAATTTATGTGCTGTGAAAAACAGAAGATTACACTGGCTATTTTGCTGCTTGTTAAGTTAGAAGCAAAGACTCCTTCGCTGATTCTAAGAAATACCTATATAAAACAATTTATCCGATTACGTTCACGGTTCACTTCACAAGTGCCAAGTGCAAATTAAACTCTGATAATCCTATATATTCTCACTTCACAAGTGACAGAAGAATCTGTCCACGCACAAATATGCACGTCAGGTAAAACACAACACAATAATCCTATATATTCTCCAAGTTTCATGAATGTATATTGCTATCAGACATTTTTCTTTTCTTTTATGCCGTCATGAAGCATATTGCTATCAGACATTACCTTTGCTTAAACATCACAAAATTAAGAGTTATTATAAACGAATTAAGACTTGGAGAAACATAAGGGGTGGTGGCGCAGTTGGCTAGCGCGTAGGTCTCATAGCAATAAGAGTGATCCTGAGGTCGAGAGTTCGAGCCTCTCTCACCCCATTTTTTCTTTTCTTTCAAGTCCCATCATCAAATCTTAAACGATTTTTCTGTCATTCAAGACAATATTTATTTTTTTACAACAAATTCAGGAAGTAACATCAAACAGGCCTATTAGCTCAGCTGGTTAGAGCGTCGTGCTAATAACGCGAAGGTCGCAGGTTCGAGACCTGCATGGGCCACTTTTTTACGTTGATCACCCACTTTATTTGCAATAAAAAAAATTATAAAAAAGATTATGTCTGCTGCCAGGACTCGAACCTAAGAGCCGAAACATTCTTTAATCAATCAGAGTAATTGTGCTACAGCAGACTTTGTTGCTATATTTTTACTTTAAACTTTTATTTAAAGCAAACAATTTATAAAGGACCCATGCATATGATCCCCAAACTATTCGTACCTTTTGTTTTCCTCTTCCTAAATTTACACGAAGCTATGATCAAATTACCAAGAACACCAAGATTTCATACAACCAACCTCCCCTTTTATTTTTATTCACAACATCAGTCATCCACTTCAAATGTGGATACACTACGACAAATTGTTAGAATTTGCACGCTTATTTTTCCACGGTTTTAAAAGAGTGGAGTTTTAAGTTGTACATTTACACAGAAATGAGCGTGCATATAAAAAACTATAAGTCACCAAGAAAAGCGTGGACAAAATCCTTTATATAAAAATTAAAAATATATAGAGTTAGACAATAGAAAGCGTGTACTTTTTTTAATACGTGTCATTCCCACAACTTTTATATCCCCTCTTCGTTTTTTCCAAACAGATAAATAATCAGTTTCCCCAAATATGATTCTAATTGATAGTTCAATTGTTCATCGTTCTAATTGCACCACCTAGGGTTTCAAATTGATGGTTAAATCATTAATCGTTTCAAATTGCACCAGCTAGGGTTCTTCGGTCCAATTAAACCAGCTAGCATTTCGATTTTATTACCGTTTTTGAAGGATTTGACTACGATTATCAAAGGTATAATTATCAAAACCGTTTTTGTATTTTTGTTTAATCTGTGAATAATTGTTTAATTTGAAATAGTTAGTTGTTTTAAGCAAATTATTGGTAAGTATGTGTTATTTGTGAAATAGTTAGAGTGTTTAAAACGAATGAGGGTTTCGATCAAAATTACTTCGAATTAGGGTATGCTAACTTATTTTTCATAATGAAATAGATTCACATTTCATCAAATTGATGTCCAAGTATTTTGAGACATGCTAACTTATTTTTCATAATGAAAGTGGCTTATCGAATAATTAAGACTAAGCAGATTAAAAGGGGTGGTGGCACATTTTAGGAGTCTTATTTGATCTTAAACAGTTTTTATGGCAAAAACAATATTTAATTTTCGATGACAAAGTCAAGGTGAAACTTCAAATCCACTAGTTAATCACTCATAAGTTGGTCTTAAATGATTGCATTTCCAGTTGGGTAAATCAAAAAAGCTTATTCATGAAGAAAAAAAATAAAGATTGTCTAATCCTTTTGTTTGCAACGCAAAAGGACTCGAACCTGGGATCCCTAGCAAGAGGAGGATCAGAAACATTCTTTAATCCAATTGTGTGATTGTGCTACAGCAAACTTTGTTGCATGTGTTTACTTTAAATTTAGAGTAAAATACACCGTTGGTCTCTGAACTTGGCAAAAAACATCACATTGGGACAAACCTTGGCTTTTACGTTGTCGGGAGTCCAAACTTCATGGTTTTTGTGTCAATGAGGTCCGTTATCCCGTTTTACTCAGGATCAAAACACATTTTATATTTTGCAAGAGGGCATAATATGTAGTTCTATTAATGTCTTGCAATGTTAACCGAACAAGTTTATTTATGTTTTAGTCGTACGGGTCAAATAAAGGCTATGTAATAGGTGGGTTAACAACTCGACCCAAACAACCTTTAGTTAGTTTATTTAGTTTCTGTTTGGCAGTTATGTTTATGGCAGTCAGGAGCGGTTACAAGTGAAACGTTGCAATGGTTGACTTCTACAATCATAACGTTTCACAACATATAAATAGGATAGATCGAGTCTTATGTAAACAACTTAATTCCCAACGTTTATATATCATATCAGTGTTTACATATATCCTATTTTCTACTCGTACATATATTGCTTTTTAGTCTCACAATCATTCGAATACAATGGTCAATTACAAACAAGTCATGCAAAGGAATTGGCTCGAGTTTAGACCTGTGATTAGATACCAAAATTGGTATCATAGCCTCGGTTCTGAAGCCTGGAACGAGTCGATTCAGAGGCATGGACAAGTTACTCTCAACAAGAAGTTTTTGCAACGAGAAAACCCCTCAAATATGCCACGATGGGGCAAACAAAACAAATACTTATCCCCTGAGGGAAAGAAGTTACTAAGAGATAAGGTAGAGGAAGTTATGTCCTACAATTCCTCAAAAACTCAACCACCCTGCAAACAAATAGGAGAGGGTGCCAATTTATCCAAAAAAGAAAGGAGGGCACGCTGTTTTATTTGTAAAACTCGTGGTCACGTATACTGGAAGTGTACAAACAAGAAGATAAAAAACATGAATCAGGAACCAATCAAGATGAAGCCAACGACATTAGAAGTGCATGAAAAACTCAAGTATGGGATGGACAAAGTACATGTTACCACGGATTACATGATTGAGGGTTCGGATCAAGGGAGTTGGAATGATATTTGGTTTGTTAGTAGTGCCTATAAGAAGCACATGAGTCCCACAAGGACTTTATTTAGTCGAATGATTAACAGATTCAAGACGGAGGGCAATGAAGAAAAAGAAAATAAATTTATCTTTTCTTACGGTGTTGGTGAGGCTATTGTAGAAACAAAGGAGGGAAGTCTGGTGATACCAAATGTACTCTACACACCGGAGATTACATTGAATGTCCTAAGCATCGATCAGTTAGAAGATCAGGATTTTATTTTGACATATGGAAACGGCACATGCAGTTTGAAGTACATGTTTGATAATGGAAAAAGGCCATTGGAAGTGCAAGATGAAGGCATGATGGAAGAGGATGAAGGAAGCATGGTCGAAAGTCAAAACAGATTCCTAGAGGAATATTATCAGTCGATTGATCCAAGAGATGAGTGCTCGTTGATCAAAGGCATGGAGGATCTAAAGATGGACAAGGAAGACACTCATGATTACATTGATGAAGAGTATTTAAGTTTAAATGGGACGCTATACCACATGAAGGTAAACACTTTCCCTAGGTTTTTGTCTTTCTTAGACTTGATTAAGATTGACAAATTAGTATATAGAAATTGGGAAGTGTTGGGAAAGAAGTTCATGGAATTGCTAGAATGGTTCTACCTAGGCTATTTAGGACAAGATGTGTTAGGAGATTTACCACCAGTTATTGGGGTGATAAAGGTAGATTTGTTGGGATTATATAAGTTTGTGGATAGTTTGGGTGGTTACATGAATGTTTCATTCAACAACAAATGGAGCAATGTTGCAAAGTTATTGGGTTTGGCACAAGAGGACGATCAAGAAGTCAAGGAATGTTATAGGGAATATATAGCATTGGTGAAAATTTACTATGAGGAAGCACAAAGATCCAAGCAGGAAAAGCCAAGGGATGAAATGGTTGGGAAAAGCAGTGAGGCTGCTTGTGTAAAAGAACCATTAGGTTTTGCAAGGATAAGTGTTGAAATAGAGGGTGCACATGAAGAATCTCCAAGGAAGAGATGCAAGACTGCTCAAGGTGATGTCAAGATGGATAGCAACATAGAAGATACAACAAATGAAGAAAAGGAAGAAAGCACATCACGCAGTGGTGATTTCATTATCATCACTTGAAGATCAACAACCAAAGAAGCGTGGCAACTTTAACATTCAAGCATTAGGAGGGAGACGTAGTTCTATTAATGTCTTGCAATGTTAAACGGACAAGTTTATTTATGTTTTAGTCGTATGGGTCAAATAAAGGCTATGTAATGGGTGGGTTAACAACTCGACCCAAACAGCCCTTAGTTAGTTTATTTAGTTTCTGTTTGGCAGTTATGTTTATGGCAGTTAGGAGCGGTTACAAGTGAAACGTTGCAATGGTTGACTTCTACAATCAGAACGTTTCACAACATATAAATAGGATAGATCGAGTCTTATGTAAACAACTTAATTCCCAACGTTTATATATCATATCAGTGTTTACATATATCCTATTTTCTACTCGTACATATATTGCTTTTTAGTCTCACAATCATTCGAATACAATGGTCAATTACAAACAAGTCATGCAAAGGAATTGGCTCGAGTTTAGACATGTGAATAAATACCAACATAATAGACATTTCCACTTTTGTTAATTATTTTGGTGGTACAAGCTACATACAAAAGAAATTTTCACCTCACTCACCCACACTACCATCACTACCACCACCAACACCACCATCATCTCAGCCACCTCCACTGCCATCATCATCTTGTCACCACCACTATCACCATCATCAAACACAAAATTCGTTCTCAAAACAGTAGTTGCGTGTCTGTTTTGAGAAGTTGACTGTTGGTCAGTTTGACCTCATAATTCAGGCTCTTTTAATTTATGGAGGGGGTACCATTTGTTAATTTGATGAGTGTGTTACATAATTATAGTTTTGCAGATGCTCTTTTGCAACAAAATGTTTGGGTGATGAATGTGGTGCGTGTGTATGCACCCGACACACTTCCTATAATCTTTGAATGTGGGCTTGTTGGCATCTATCATGATTGGTGTGAATCCTTTGGTACATATCCAAGATCATTTGACCTTTTGAATGCGAATCATCTCTTCTCTAGGCTTAAAACAGGTTAGTTTTAATCTATTGATCTCATAAATCTTTACGGTGTAAGCATATTCTTGGCCCCAAACAAAAACTTAAAAAACATCTACTTTTATCACTTCAATCATATAATGCACGAGGATAGTTTGGTTATCATAGCAGACGTTTCTATATTGGTTATTATCATATTGGGTTATCATATCGTTATAAGTTATAACTGAACAATGCTGTGAGGAAGACTCATGTTTATATAAACCATATTCTGCCATATAAGTTGGTCTTTCTGATCACAGACCATAAGAGATACGACAGGGTTGGGTAACTGATTCCGGTTAAATTAGGTAACATTGTCAGGTCGGGCTGGGTTGACTCATAAACACTTCTGTTAAAACAAATGTAGTTTTTTTTTTTTTTTTTTTTTTTTTTCTGAAAAATATATCACTAATAAGTAGTACCATAGTTAATCTGCATTTTAGTATAGCAATTTAGCAGGTTGAATGTTCTATTTCAGGTGACTTTCGACCCATTGGACATGCTTCCTTGTTAGCTCATTTATTGATTTTACCAGTTTTATTGGCTATAGATAAATTATTATTCAATCCATTTAACATTGAAATTGGTTGAACTTGCCAAATTTAATGATCATTCTAAAACATTAATATATGTTGCAGGCAGTGGCGGAACTTGATCATTTATTTTGGGGGGACCGAATTTATTTTGGGGGGGGGGGGGGGCGAATCAAGATTTGTTTGTAACCTCAACTAAATTACCTCTAAAACCTATAACATTTACACTAGGTACCGTAAATTTTGGGGGCGCCGGGACCCTCCCCTGCCCTCATAAAGGTCCGCCCACGGTTGAAGGTGTAAGAAAGCAGCAACCATAGTTGTTGAGATGGATCGCATATTAAGACCTGGTGGTTGGACAATCATACGCGACAAGAGACCAATACTAAAATCATTAGAGACAATTTTTAAAAGTTTAAACCAGGAGATACGAATGACATTTGTTCAGAACAAAGAGGGCGTTCTATGTGTCCAAAAGACCATGTGGCGACCTTGATGTTCCGTAGATTATGTTTGTGGCACACAAACTGATTGCTGATTTTTGTGCATATTTTTTGATTGTTTAGTTAACTTTTTGATTAGATAGTAATAGGAAAATAGTTTGAGGTTTGTTATGGCAAGTGTAAATCAATGAGCAGTGTTGTTTGAAATCCAAAAGAATTGTATAGTTGGTTAGCACCCTTGTGTGTAGATCAAACCTCATGGTAACAACTAACATGTGCAGGCTAGTTGATCTTATAAGACAACATTTTTATTCTTGTATATTTTATCTCTTTTCTGCAAATAGCTTAAGGTTATGTCGTATATCTTTCATTTAATACAATGCAATTTTATAGAATTTATAAGTTCATTTTCACATGTATTGTATAGTTCAGGGTAGAAAGTGTAAATAGTTGAAGTTAGTTAGAAGCAGTTTTTCTCTTTGTATTCTGTATAAAAGGAGATGATTCCTCCTCATTTGGTTCAATGCGACAATCACATTTCTCTCCCAAATTGCTTCCGCTCACTTAATTTGACATGGTATCAGAGAACATGGAGCTCGATCCTAACTGATTTCATAACCTTTTTAACCGTTTCAACCACCCTAACTAATTTATGTTCTTGTCACCGTCAACCTACACTGTGTTTTCTTCATTCAATCACAGTTTTAGGCGTATTTCAATGGAGATTACGAACATAAACTCCAATTTGAACAATACTTCAACCTCATCAGAAACCCCCAATTTGAACAATCAAAATCAAGATCCAAATTCACAAAACATGGCGAATGATCCGTTGCATCTTGAAAGTTCTGAACATCCTGGCATGATGTTGACCAATACGGCGTTCAATGGTGGTAATTTTCTGGGTTGGATTCGTACAATCAAAATGGCTTTGGGTGCTAAGTTGAAGCTAGGGTTCATAGACGGATCTTCACCAAAACCAGCCTTAACTGATTACATGGTAACTTGCTGGATTCTGAATTCCATGATTGCTGAATTGTCTGATTCATTTCTTTATGCACAATCTGCTTATGATCTTTGGAGAGAATTGGAAGAAAGGTATGGACAGAGTAATGGGCATCTCATTTATCACATTGAAAGAGAATTAAGCAAAGTGTCACAAGGTAATCTTTCAATTGCTGCTTATTTCAATAAGTTGAAAAGATTTTGGGATGAGCTACATAGTTTGAATGGATTGCCTATGTGTTTTTGTGGGAAAATGAGAGATTGTTCATGTGGGATCATTGAAAAGGTTTTAGAGATTGATAGCAGATCCAAATTGATGCAGTTCTTGATGAAATTGAATGATGAATTTGAATCTGTCAGAAATCAAATTCTTTCAATGGATCCTTTACCCAACATCAACAAAGCTTATTACATTGTTCAACAAGTAGAGAAACAGAAACAAGTTACTCATCAAGTGAATGATCCAACTGCACTTTTTGCAAATTTTAACAATAAGAATGGACAAGTATCAGGTTCAAGAAAGGAAAGTAATATGATCAGGAATGAAAACAGGGGTGAAAAGAAGGTTTGTGGCTTTTGTAATCAAGAAGGGCATCTGTTTGAGCAATGTTTTGAGAGGATTGGCTATCCTGATTGGTACAAAGGGAAAAAGGGCAAGAAAGGTAAAATGGTGGCTCAAGTTAGTACTGAGTATGATCAGTTTTTGCAAAGAGATACACCTTTTCAAATGGGGTATGAAAATGAAGTTGTGGGTGAGAAGATGGATCTGGATCAGAAATTGGTGAATGCTGTTTGACAAGAGATGATGAAGATGTTCAAAGGAAAAGGAATTGACTGCAATAGCAATGAGGCCAGTACTTCTAAGCCTCATGCAGGTATATTTCTTCATGGTAAGCAAATTCACACAGGTCTATCCTTTCATGCCTCTATCAAACTTTTGGTAGATAATGTGGGTCTTAATATTGGGATAGATTGGGTAACTGATACTGGTGCTTCAGACCACATGTCACCACACTTACACCTTTTTCACTCCATTAAGATTCTCAAAAGACCTATTAGGATTAAATTGCCTGATGGATCTAGTAAATGGGTTACCAAAGTTGGAAAAATAAGGATTAGTGATACTCTTACCCTAAATGATGTCCTTTATGTTCCTGAATTTAAAGTCAATTTGCTATCAGTAGGAAAATTGCTCAATGATCAGCTTCTTATAGCCATTTTCTTTCCTACTTGGTTTGTGCTACAGGACCCTTCAACTAGACAAGTTCTAGCTGCTGGACAAGGGTTTAACAATCTTTACATCTGTAAACCTTCTTCACAAGCTTCCTTACCTAATTGTTTTCCTGCTCTTTCTTCATTTGTTAATAAAGTTGTTCAGGACAAGTCAAGTGATGTTACAGTTGACTTGTTCCATTCTAGGCTTGGACATACCTATGTATCAAAACTGATTCATGTTAATGAATGTAAAAATGTGAACGTGTCTCATTTCTTTTGTGATACCTGTATGCTTGCAAAACATCACAGGTTACCATTTCCCTTAAGCCAAACTAGGTCCAAGGTGCCTTTTGAACTCATTCATGTTGATCTTTGGGGTCCTTACAAAACTCCATCTCTTACTGGTGCACACTATTTCTTAACCATAGTAGATGATCACACTAGATGCACTTGGACCTACTTGATTCATACAAAAGATCAAATCCATGACACTCTTTCAAGTTTCTTTACCTATATTGATAATCACTATAATGCTAAACCCAAGTTCTTGAGGTCAGATAATGGTACATAAATAGTCAATAAGGCTTGCTTGACTCTTTTGAATTCATTGGGTGTCATTCACCAGAAATCAATGGTTTATACTCCTCAACAGAATGGGATAGTTGAGAGAAAGCATAGGCATCTTTTAGACACTGCTAGAGCTCTTAAGTTGCATGCTAATTTACCAAAGAAATTTTGGGGAGATTGTGTTCTTACAGCCACATATATGATAAACAAAATGCCCATGAAAATCTTAGGCTGGAAGAGTCCTTTTGAAATTTTACATGGAATTGCTCCTTCCTATGAGAATCTTAGAACCATTGGATGCTTATGCTATGCTGCAGTCACCAAAACTCATAAGGCTAAGTTTGAACCTAGAGGTAACAGATGTGTTCTAATAGGATATCCACTAGGGAAAAAGGGGTATAAGTTGTATGATCTACAGACAAAGGAAGTGTTTTGTAGTAGATATGTCATTTTTAAGGAAACTATTTTCCCTTTTAAAGAACCAATTGCAACTTAACCTTCTTCTTCTAAGAATAATCAACCCACTTGGCTTTGTGAAGAGGATGAGACTAAAGTTCAGCATACAGAACCTTTACCAACTACTAATCCATCTGCACCTTCATCAAATCCTGAACCAGAAATGCAAGTTCCTTTTGAGCCTGCACCTCATAATGAACCAGAAATATCATCATCTTCTCATAGTGAACCTGAAATACTACCACCTCCTGTTCCAACAGTTAATGTTAGAAGGTCTGGTAGATCTTCTAATAAACCATCTTGGTTAAAGGACTTTGTCACTCCCAAAGCAGCTATGGCTAGTACTGAGGTTCTATCTAAAACCCCTGCTTATCCTCTGTTTCATTCTCAAGACTTTGATCAGTTTCCCAAAGACTACATTGCTTCTCTAGCTCATGTGTTGAATGCTACTGAGCCTACTTCATACACTCAAGCTGCATCAAATCCTAAATGGGTTAAGGCCATGAATACTGAATTGAATGCTTTAGAAGAAAATGACACTTGGGAGTTAACTGTTCTTCCTGACAATAAAAGGGCTATTTCTTCAAAATGGGTGTTCAAAACAAAGTATAATCCTGATGGAACTGTGGAAAGAGAAAAGGCAAGACTTGTTATACGAGGTTTTGATCAAAAGGAGCATTGATTATACACACACCTTTTCTCCTGTTGCAAAAGCTCCTACTGTGAGGGTGTTAATTGCCATTGCAACAGCCAAAGATTGGCCTTTACACCAGTTGGATGTAAATAATGCCTTTTTACATGGCTATGTGGAAGAAGAAATCTACATGAAGCCACCAGAAGGTTACACAAAGGCATTGCCAGGACAAGTATGCAAGCTCAACAAATCTTTGTATGGTCTCAAACAGGCTTCAAGGCAATGGAACCAAGAATTGTCTAAATTTCTTATTTCCTTGGGCTATGTTCAATCCAAGCATGATTATTCTCTGTTCATAAAGGTTGTTGGTGATATCTTTACTGCTGCATTAGTCTATGTTGATGACATTTTAGTCACTGGCAATTCAAACCATGAGATTCAAGCAGTTAAAAAGGCTCTAGATGAGAAGTTCACTATTAAAAACTTGGGGCTTGCAAGATATTTTTTGGGCATTGAATTGTGTAGAACAGATACTGGTACTTATTTACATTAGAGAAAGTACATTCTGGACTTACTTCAAGATGCAGGATTAACAGCAGGCAAACCAACTTCTTTTCCCCTTCCTCAGAACCTAAAACTTTCTTTGGATAAAGGTACTCCTTTGAAGACTCCTGATTCATACAGAAGACTTGTGGGCAGATTACTTTATTTTTCAATGACCAGACCAGATATATCCTATGCAGTCCATCATTTAAGTCAATTTATCTCTGCTCCAAAGGAACCTCACATGCAGGCTGCTATACATCTTTTGAGATATCTGAAAGGCACAATTTCAAAGGGTTTGTTTTATCCAGTGCAGCCTCAGCTCAAGGTTGCAGGATTTTCTGATGCAGATTGGGCTTCTTGTTTGATGACTAGAAAGTCTTTAACATGCTATTGTATATTCCTGGGTCATGCTTTAGTTTCCTGGAAGACAAAGAAGCAAGCCACAGTTTCAAGATCTTCAACAGAGGTTGAATATCGAAGCATGGCCACAACTACTTGTGAATTAGTTTGGTTAAATTACTTGTTGAAAGATCTTCATATCCCAGTTCAAGTGCCTATAACACTTTTCTGTGACAACAAAGCAGCTCAACAATTTGCAGCCAATCCTTGTTTTCATGAAAGAACTAAGCATCTGGATATAGATTGTCACTTCACAAGAGATAAAGTTCAAGATGGTTTTCTTCAGACTGCTTACATTCCCACACATCTACAATTGGCTGATATTATGACGAAAGCTTTGGGTCAACAACAACATTCTTTTTTGAGTTCCAAGTTGGGTTTCACAGAAGTTCCAACTTGAGGGGAGGATATAGAATTTATAAGTTCATTTTCACATGTATTGTATAGTTCAGGGTAGAAAGTGTAAATAGTTAAAGTTAGTTAGAAGCGGTTTTTCTCTTTATATTATGTATAAAAGGAGATGATTCCTCCTCATTTGGTTCAATGCAACAATCACATTTCTCTCCCAAATTTCTTCCGCTCACTTAATTTAACAAATTTCTAATTTGAGTTCCTCTCTTTAACGACTTGTCATATATTCCTCTCTTTAACAATCCACACACGTTGTGAACCAACAACCTCTTTTCTGAGTAAGAAAGGTCATTTCCCCCTTAATCCAAGCTGATTTCACCTGTCTGGAAATTAGATTCTGGGCTTAAGCATAATACTTGCATACAATGTTGAAATGGACGAACTCAATGATCGTCATGAATTACCATTGAGTTGAAAACTCTGGAAACATGATTGATGTCATCCTCAGGTGGGCAAGGCTACAAACAAGCAACAGTCTACGGTCCTTCATGAAATGCAATTTTATAGTGATTTTAGGGGTCATTTACTCAGAAATTATGTGCATTTTAACTCACTTTTAGATGGGCTAAAAGGTTGATTTTATATATAAGGTAGATAGATAAACAAATAAATCCAGAGGGTATCTCGCGGTGTAACAATGTCCCAATGAAATTCTTAGTTAGTTTTGTTAGATAATAGAGGTATGCAAGCCTGTTGGGTTTGGATCATCTAGTTGCTAGGTTTTGTTTAGGTTAGTCAGTATATAACCTCTTGTAATATTCATAGTTTATTGAATCTGATTAATATATTTTAAAGTATTTCCTCTGAACTCAACATGATATCAAGAGCTAGGTCGAAGATGAAGAAGAAGAAGAAAAAGAAGACAAAGGGAAAAAAAGAAGAAAAAAAGGGGGTTCGTTTAGGCTTAGTTTGCATGAAAGTTTATTTGTTTTGGAATTTAAGAATCGTTTGTGTTGGTTTGTTAGTCACCAACAATTCAATTGTGGATTGTTTTGGTTTTGTTTGTGTTGGTAACTATTGATTGGTAGAATAAGATAGTGGGCCTGTTGATGAAATTCAAAATTAGGTGCATATGAGATTGAATATTGGTTTAGTTCGTATATGTCCTTCGATGGAATAAATTCGGTTAGTTTACTTATTTGAATATTAGTTTGTTCGTCAGATTGATTTTGGATTGATATGGTGTTTGGAGACTTAACTATTTATTGGGATTGTTACTTTGTTGACTTTGAATAATCAATTGTCCGGATTCAATTTTATAATCATTTTGTGAATTAGTTTCTCAAGGTTTAATCGGTTCTTGAATTGAATTAAAGCATGGATGAGTATGGTTATAATCAGTTTCGTTCGTAAAGATTGGTATATGCTAGATTTCGTTTTGCACCGTTGTTGGTGATGGTAATGTAGCATTCTTAAATAATCCGACTACGTCTTAGTAGTTATGTGTTGTGTCTCGGCATAAACAACATATTTTGGTTCCATCCAGTTTCGCTTTGATTTTCTCGGTTATGCATTTGGTTACTTCTGGCTCTGCATCTATCTGGTTTTATCTGGTTATGTCTTTCTGAATCTACTATGTCTGCACCTGTCTGCCTGAATCTGTTATGTCTGCATATGTCTGTCTGAATCTGCTCTGTCTGCATTTATATGCCTGAATCTGCTTTGGTGCTTCTCCATATTTGTGTGGCTCTGCTCTGCACCTGAATATGCACATGGTTTTGTCGGTTCTACTCTCGTTCATCTCCGTATTTATATTGCTCTGATTTTAGTTTTGTAATGATTTTGGTTCATCTTTTTCATACTTGACTGATGTTGCCATGTTACAGTTTGGATTACATCAGAGTGAGACTCTGTCTAGCACCGAGTTTGCACTATGGGATACTCCGTTTTTCGTTTGTTTATCAATTTTAGTTTATTTTCTGTTTGACAAACTCTCAATGTTTATTGCTTCCACTAGTGAGTTTGAGAGGGGATGTTAAATAATAAAGCTTGCAAGCCCGTTGGGTTTGACCCATCTAGTTGCTATGTTTTATTTAGGTTAGTCACAATTTATTTTCTTGTAATATTCACAGTTTATTGAATCAAATTAATATATTTTTCAATATTCTCTCTGATTTATACAAGTTTTAGTAAAAAAATAACGGTTTTTCTAGTTGTGCTCGGTTCACACTAGAATTATATTTGTAGTCTTCGTTTAATCACTTCACTAATAAGTGAAAAGTAATTTCAAACATTAGTTAAAGTCTTTGTAGTACAATTTGAAAGTTATGCACCCAGTCACTCCTAGCATTATTCTGTTACTGTGAGTAATCGTTGGAAGAGAATAAGAATAGTAGCACCCGGTTCACACTAGAATTATATTTCGAGTCTTCGTTTAATCACTTCACTAATAAGTGAAAAGTAATTTCAAACTTTAATTGAAGTCTTTGTAGTAGAATTTGAAAGTTATGCACCTGGTCACTCCTAGCATTATTGTGTTATTGTAAGTAATCGTTGGAAGATAATAAAAATAGTTTTCATGATCCGAATCTCTAAGGAGAAGGAAAAAAAAATTAAAGAAGAAAAAAAAGTTAATAATCATTGTAAGATAATAAGAACCGTTTATATGACCTGTATCGCAAATGTACAAAAGAGAAGAATAAAAAATTAAAGAAGACAAAAAAGTCAACAAATAATAGAAATTATTCGTGCTAGTATCTATATATATCTAATGTAATTCCGTATGGTCCTAGCAATAATAACATTAGATATACCTGATACCTCAACGAATAACCATCTATTGAACTCAACTTAAGTTAAAAGCACTCACCTCAGTATATAAGCCAACAATATTTTTTTTGCTTGACTGATGTGGGATTCAACTTATTTTTTCTTTCTACATGTCCCCTTTCAAGGTAAAGTAGGAGGGGTAAAGAGAGCTACTTGAGTACCTTGAGCAAACAAATTGAAAACATCGTTTTGAGGATTGAGGGGACAGAATGTTAATTCACGAGAACATGTTTTACCACTCGGAAGGCACGACTGCAAATTACTTATAACCTCAATGGAAAATGCATGATGGCATAAAAGGCTCTAACAACCAAGCAAGAAGATAAACTAATCCCACAAAGGTTTTCATGACTATGGAACACGAAGGTAGGTACATGGAATTAATACATTCGTTAACTCTTAAGCAAGAAGGATTGTACTATTTCATCTATAACTGCTTTAGCTTGAGCTATGTGAAAAGTAAAACACATACATATTCTAATGAGCACTCGTTTAAAAGGGAATAGATACAGTATTGTACACCTTCCTTTATCGGCAAAGTACTACGTAGTATTTTCAGTATCATAAATTACCTTTTCCGTGGCCATCACATATTGCTCTACGCAAGTACCAATCTTATCTCCCAATGTCTCTGATAAGAGATGTGTTTCAGTCAGGACCTGGAGCCTCAGGAATAATATTCCGAACCGTCATACAAGCATTTTCAGAAACTCCACCGCTCTCGCCTCTTTCGCGTTTTCCTCCTCTCCTCACTTTCAATCATCATTCTCTCTTTCTCAATCTCATCTATCCTCACTTTCTCATGTCTCATTACCTCCATTTTCTCGACACATTACTTCCTAGCTAACCGCCTTCACTTTCCCCGCGTAATTTCTACTATATGCACCTTCGATAACTTCGACAGGACTTGTTTTGGATCACAAAGGAGGTCCAGATGTTGAGGTAGTTGTTTCATTTATCTTAGTTATGAATTGAACATTTGTAAAGTGACAAAAATGTTTGTAAATAGGCGGGCCGTCCATCTTGTCTTTGAACCAAAATCAAAGATGGCTTTGCATCTCATCAATCTCAAACAACAATGTCTATATCTCTTGCACATGTGATTATATCTGAATGCATTTCGTTATGCGGCAACTTTCTAGTTGGTGTTAATAGAAACGAAAAGCAGAATGATACTAGAACTGACTCGCTCTAAGGGTGTCATCTTTTAAATGGCACATATACTTAAAAGCGTATTCAAGGTTGACCTGAATTTTAACATGTTAAATTAGTATTGCTCTCGTCACTAGTAATGTCAACTTATAATACTGAAAGATCGCCAAGTAGAGCTTACCTACGGCACCTGGCTTTCTCAGGCGCATATTAGCTTAGCTGCCTGAGCTTAATAAGCCGGTTTGCCTTCCTCTCTGGCGGCCTCCTTACCCCCGCTACACTCTCACTCGAAGCTACGCATGCTGAGCAAGCTTCATTGCAATTTCCTCTTTTCTAGACGCACCTATGACCCGGGACGGGAAGAGAAAGACTAGCTACAGCACTATGGTTCATTCACATCAACACTATACCTGATGCACGATACCAGACCCCTGGTAGAAACACATGTACGTTTTGAAAAGCTTCCTTACTCATTTCATGTATGTAGTAGCTCTTTAAAAATTACTGATTAATTACTATTTGTGACGTTCATTTTGCATCTTCTCTTATTATATAAGAGATGCGAAAACTAGTTCTTTTATTTACCGATGAGAAAACTCAAATTTAAAAATTAGGCCTTTTGATGCCCAATAAAAGTCAATATTAGCTTCAATTTGGTCAAACTCATCTAAATTTCACCCCACCAAAAAATATATATATATAAAAACACTAGTGTCGATTTTGCAAAAGGAAAAAAAAAAAAAAAAAAAAAAAAAGTAGTTAATGAAATTGTAGAGCTCTGAAACAAAGCACCTTTTCTTCCAACAAATATTCAGAGCACTGAAACAAAATTACTATGAAATTTGGTGACCATTTCACTCTCAACAAGCTGCTTGATCAAACATTTTCCTTTTCATTTACGTAGTCATGAAGTATATATTTTTTTTTTACTGCAATGAGTTTGAGCTTTTCAGGCAGCTGTTACCTCTGGCTAAACTTACTTTACTATGATGAAAGCGTGCTATAAAATTTCTAAGGCGAATAGGAACAAAAGGGGTGGTGGCGCAGTTGGCTAGCGCGTAGGTCTCATAGCAATAAGAGTGATCCTGAGGTCGAGAGTTCGAGCCTCTCTCACCCCAATTTTTCATTGGCAATTTTTAATGACGAAGGCGAGGTGGAGTCATGTAACTTCAAATACGCGAAGGTCGCAGCAGGTTCAAGATCGACCTGCATGGGCCATATTTCTTTTTTACCTTTATCCAGCATTAAAGAAATAGTAATGTCTGCTGCCAGTACTCGATCCTGAGACTCCTAGGCAGAGTAGGAGCCGAAACATTCATTTAATCATTTGATTAATTGTGCTACAACAGACTATATTGTTATGTATTTACTTTAAACTTATTTAAAGCAAACAATTTATAAACGACCCCATAATCCCCAAAGTACTTGTACCTTTTATTTTCCTCTTTCATGTCCTTTCCTTGTTGCCTCTTTATTATCCATAAGACGCTGTATTTTTCAATTCTACTCTTAAAAGATCAGCAAGACAAAATGTTCAACCAGTTAATCAAAAAAAAATTCTTACCTCGGATGGTTAAAGTACTGTGCTAACAATGCTAATGTTGCAGACCTTCATGGATCCAAAATATTCCTTCATAGATATTTCCCGGCCAAATATGGTTTCCGTGAAGTTTATACACTGGCGACAATATATCAATAGTAAATTTCAGGCGTAATTGGTTCATAAGAATATAAGATGGTTGCCCTTTTCACAAGTATTTTTTAACAGTATCATACAAGAGTGCACCCTTGAATATGTGAGACAATAGCTATATATTATCAACTAGACACTAAGAACGGTATTTAATGATGTTGAACACCTAATATTTTTTTTTTTTTTTTGAACGGCATTGAACACCTAATATTACTATAAGAACAGCGTTGTTGTAGAGGCTCAATCATTTTCCTAGCACTGTAGCTTATTGTTTGTCATAATTTTCAGTCTCGTACTGCTGTTGTTTGCATCCTATCATTTTGCACAAGGGTTTTTGTTTAAAAAAAAAAACAAATAAAGAATAGAAACCACGCACTTCGTCCTTGGTGGCCGGTTGGAAATTGTCCCTGGACTATATGTTTGGATCCATTTCTAGTTGAATCTCAAATCCTTAAATTAGCAGCTCCGTTATGCTAACTTTGTCTCAGCTCACACTTTTCAACACATTCATAAAACCATTAAGCAATATTTTTCTCATTCTTACTATTGTAAGTCGATTAATATCCTGTCTTCAAATTCTATTCTCTAACCCTAACCACAAACCACTAAAATCTTCCTATTACAATCAAATTTGCTTTCGTCTTATAGGTGCGTCCTTTAAACCTATTATTTATTGTTCTTTATGCAGCCGTTTAGTTAAACATACATTGTTTCACTAGAATTGGATAATTTAAATTATTCAAGAAATAGGCACAATGACCACTTAGGCACCAACCAAATTCTGTTTATTCAGTTAGGCCGTATTCGCAGCCTCAGGTAATCAGTCAGGTTTACAAATTAACCAAAAAAGATTTTTAGAAACATGGTTCATCTTCAGATCATTCACACGAACCATTTCGCTTCTTAGACCAACATATGGACGCGTACAGATTAACTAGAGAAACACGATAAGTCAAAAAAAATTGGCCTATTAGCTCAGCTGGTTAGAGCGTCGTGCTAATAACGCGAAGGTCGCAGGTTCGAGACCTGCATGGGCCATATTTTTTTTAACGTTTACCAAATTTTATTTGCGAATAAAAAAAAAGTTATTTCTGCTGCCAGGACTCGAACCTGGGACTCTCGAGAATGGTACTCTTAATTTAAGGATATGAGAGCCGGGAGTTATCCTTCGATTGAAGAATATGATTGTGCTACAGCAGATTTGTTGCTATTTACTCTCTACATGTTTAATTTAAAGCAAAAGTTACTAAATGACCCTTTTTTCTTTGCATATATCATCCCCAAACTTTTCAAACAGTACCTTTTTTCTACTGTTTTCCGACTTTTCCTATGTTGCTTTCTGTGTTAGTAAGGAGGGATGGCTGGCATCTCCCTTGATAGGGACAGGAACAACTTTCGAGCTTACCTGTTCTAATATACGCGTCTAGCTCGTTCAAAATAAGTCTCTTACATTAACTGGTTAAAGTTTTGTACTAATAAGCTAGTATCGCAAGTTAGAGACCTTCATGGGTCCAAGTTCTATTTTCATAAACAGTTAACTATCTGATATGGTTTCCGGTGAAGTTATAGATCTTATATATACCAAAAACAACATCATGAGGTTGTGAATTTTTGATAGGTTTCACTTGTTACTTGTCACAAGAAGGTTTTAACATCATCATACATGAGTTCACTACACGCGCGTGATTGTGTGAGACATAACCATCAAGTGGATAAAATCATAAACCATTAATATTGACCTTATGAGCTAACAAATTTCGAATAATCTATAAGTCCCTCAAATAATACACTCAAAATCAGATTTGGCGTTGTTTAACACCAGTTGTTGTAGAGGCTCAATCACTTTGTTGGCAAGGTAGCTTATTGCTGATTATCGTTATCAATCTCATACTTCTGCTTTGTTCAACTAAATCAATTTGTACAAAGGATATCAGGCCAAGGTCGACAATGGAATGTTGCTTCCTAGCCCATATGGATATATGTCTCCAAGAACGAATGGACATACGTCACTTTTACCAACCACATACTTCTCAGTTTCTTTAGCTGTTGCCTTTTTTTTTTTTGAGTTTATTATCTCCTCGGTCACATTACCCATTTTCACCCATGGGTCAAACTGGGATATGGGTCCTGGACCTCAACCGCCATTTTCTCCTGGCATTAATTTTCCTGCGTCGCCAGGAGTTTTCCCTGCTTCAAGTCCAAGATGGAGGAACTAAATAGATACAGTAATAGATAATTGTGGAATATGGGCTGCATCAGCCTGAGCGAGCATTCTCGGAAATGTGGGTTCTTTTGATGGGAGTTAGTCGGTTAGACATGTGGAAATGTTAAGGTACATTGACTGTATAGAAGTAGTTTTTTGAAATTGAGTATCCTTTTTTCCTTTGTTCATAAAGGTCAAATGCATACTTGGAATACATGTTCAAAACACATATTTTATGTACATGTCTATAGTAGTGTTTGTTTATGTTAGAAAGATTAGATACAAGGTTTTTTTTGAAGTCTTGATCTCACAATTGATTTATGTCGTGTGAAAAGCAGAAACCTTACATTGGTTGCTTAATAAGCTGAAAGAAAGAAGAAAAAAAAGGCTGAACAATAAATGTTAGGCTTCTTTGCTGATCCTAAGAAACGGCTATATGAAACAATATATCAGTTCACGTTCACTTCACTAGTCTCCCTTAATAGATTCATTAGAATAAAAACGATGATAAGTTAATAGTCATTACTGTTGAATGATAGAAATCCCGTAGATTATTATATATTTATATATATTATCGAGCCACATTATATAGAGCTTACACGAGACATAAATGAAACCTTAACGGACCCTAAGCCCACAAACGGGCTTGGGCCGACTAACCTAACATATCATCTAATAATTACATCATTGGATTGCAAATATACATTTCTCTAGTATAAATTTGGTTATTAGTCAATTATCTATGACAGCAGTGAAACATAAAGAGAACGTGAGAGTCTTAGAAGTTGAAATCACAATAATCGATTAGGAGTAATGATTTTCAACTAGGTAAACCCTTGCTGTATAATTTGTCAAAAATGTAACTGTTCTAATGAATATTAGACATTCAAGAATAGAATATCTTTTTTCTTTTCTTTTTCTTATTTTTTTTATAGAACGGCAAATTTTTACAACCTACGCCACTTATCTAATTAACATGTCTCCAACAAGACTTGAACCCACAACCTCTGGGTTGTGGGTTGATGGGTCACTCACATACTGCTTGGCCAAGAGGCCTTTAGTACATTCAAGAATAGAATATGTCACAACATACAGACACAATTTTTCAGAGAAAAGAGCCGGCCACTGACACAATTTCCTTCCTCTTCCCTGAAGCTGCAAATCGGATCAAAAAATGTTGATCATTGTAGGAAAACACAATATAAACCAACAACAGATCTTGAATTTAAATCCAAGATCAACTTCTCTTATTCAACCAAAACTATCCAGATCAATAAGCAACTGATCTTAATCAGAACAACCCAGAAACATCACATGAATCACAAACAACTGAACACCAACACAATCCTTTCCACTGATTCACAGGTGAAAGACTATTGACTACTTATCAATAGTTTTACAATATAAGAAACCTCACAATCACTCTTAAGCAATATTAGTAACAATCAGAAAGTAGTTTTGGTTGAGAGAAGATCGACTGCAATCTTCAACTTTTTAGAGAGAATGAATTATATCAAACCCTAGCAAGAATGAGACTATAAATAGCCTTGACCAAAGCTGACTTTCACCTTTCCAGATATAGCACCTTAAGTCCTTCATCTTTCACCAAACATCCACATAGAGCCAAACTTCAAATATGCTATAAACTGAAAATGTAAAAGTACAACATTAGTCCCTAGAATATATGTTTCAGTATTTGAGTTATATTTTAACATCCCCCCTTAACTCAAACCTGAAACACATCATACATACCAAGATTAGAAACCAGTTTCTCATGTTGAAGTTTATCAAGACCTTTTGTAAAAATATCAGCTATCTGATTAATAGACTGAACTTTTTCAGTTTTAATAACTCCAGCCAAAATTTTTTCTCTCACAAAATGTAGATCAATTTCCAAATGTTTTGTTCTCTCATGAAAAACAGGATTAGCTGCAATTTTAATTGCAGCCTGACTATCACAAAACAGCTTTACAGGCAAAAATTGTTCCCAGTTTAGATCTTTTAAAACTTTCAAGACCCAAACAATTTCTGAAGTAGCAGAGGCCATTGCTCTATACTCAGCCTCTGCACTAGACTTAGAAAGGGTGTTTTGTTTTTTACTTTTCCAAGAAACCAGTGAACCATTAAGAAATAAACAGAATCCTGTAACTGATCTTCTAGTAACAACACACTTGGCCCAGTCTGCATCCACATAAGTCTCAAGATTTTCAAAAGATTTTTTAACAATGTGAATTCCTCTTCCAGGAGAACTCTTTAAGTATCTTAAAACCTTAAGTGCAATTTTAAGATGAGACTTAAGTGGTTTATGCATAAACTGGCTCAAACAATGTACAGCATATGATATATTAGGCCTAGTATGTGTTAAGTAAATCAGTTTCCCAATAAGTTTTTGATACTCAGTTATATTGTCCAAAACAGGATCAGTAGAAGTAGATTCATTAGTAATAGAAACACTTTGTTCCAAAGGAAAAGCAGATGGCTTACAAGCCAGTAAACCAAACTCAGAAAGCAGATCTAAGCAATATTTTCTTTGAGTTAAACATAAACCCTTATCAGTTTCAATTACTTCAATACCCAAAAAATACTTAAGTTTTCCTAAATCCTTAATTTGGAATTTAGACTTAAGAAATTCTTTAAAACTTTCAATCTCAGCCAAGTTATTACCAGTAACAATAATGTCATCAACATACACAAGTAAAGCAACAATATTACCTGAATCATTTTTGACAAACAAGGAATAGTCACTCTTACTCTGTATAAACCCATTTTCAAGCAAAGCACTGGTTAACTTAGCATTCCACTGCCTGGGTGCTTGTTTCAAACCATACAAAGACTTTTTAAGTCTACAAACTCTTTTATCATTAACATCAAAAAAACCATCAGGCAAAGACATATAGACAGTTTCATGTAAATCACCATAAAGAAAGGCATTATTGATATTAAGCTGAAATATAGGCCAACTTTGTTGAACAGCTAAATTAATAAGACATCTAACAGTAACAATCTTCACAACAGGTGAGAAAGTTTCATCAAAGTCAACCCCTTCCTTTTGACTATAGCCCTTAGCAACAAGTCTAGCTTTATATCTATCTACCTCACCATTGGACTTATATTTTATCTTAAAAATCCACTTACAACCTATAGCCTTTCTGCCTTCAGGTAATTTAACAATTTCAAAAGTGTCATTTATATACAAAGCTTCCATCTCATTATTCATTGCATCTACCCAGTGCTGATACATGCAAGCCTCCCAATAATTTTTAGGCTCAAAACTTTTATTCAATTCAATAACAAAGCATAAAGTATCTTTTTTGAGTTTAGCATAAGTCACAAATTTTTCAAGACCAAATTTAACTTTTGAATCAACAATATAATCATTGTATTTGTTAGGAAAATTTGTAGTTCTACCAGTTCTTCTTAACATAGGTTGACCATTATTAAGTAAACTATCATCTGCTGTTTGTTCAGGAGAGGGACTATAATCACCCTCAGAAGCACTCACACCAACTGGTGTTGCAGCCATCTCATCAACACTGGCAGCCTCATTGGAACCAGGAGAATGCCCCAAATCACTCTCCCTTTGGTCAATTGTTGGGCTATCCAAGTGTTGAGAGTTGCTGCCATCACCCATCTGATGATCATTTTGATTTATATTACCCATAGGGGTACCATTTAGCTTATTATCATCATTGGGTGTGTCAGAATCTTCACTAGTAATTTCATCAAAGAAATTAACATGGTTTGGATTCTGACTGAGAGGGTCAGGAACAGCAGAAGAATTTTTAATCTTGAAAGGAAATACTTTTTCAAAAAACTTTACATCTCTAGAAAAGATAAACTGATTCCTTTCAAGACTATAAAGCTTGTAACCTTTTTGAAAATTAGAATACCCAACCAAAACACATTTTTCTGCTCTACTACTAAACTTATCATGACTGGTAAGAATAGTAGCAAAACATAAGCAACCAAACATTCTTAAGTGTTTTAAATCAGGTTTTCTTTTAAAGATAAGATTAAAGGGAGACTTTCCATTTAGCACTGAGGAAGGCAATCTGTTAACCAAATAAGTGGCAGTTAGAATGCATTCAGACCACAAAAAAAGAGGCAATCCCCCCTGAAACATAAGGGATCTAGCAACATTTAAAAGATGCTTATGTTTCCTCTCTACAACTCCATTTTGTTGAAGAGTATAAGCACAAGAAGTTTGATGCATAATACCATTACTTTCACAAAATTTGTTAAACTGATTATTAACAAACTCAGTACCATTATCACTTCTAAAAACTTTAACACACTTCTCAAATTGTGTCTTAATTAGATTATAAAAAATTTGAATGCAATCAAACACTTCATGCTTATACTTAAGCAGATAAACCCAAACAGCCCTGGTGAAATCATCAACAATAGTTAGAAAAAATCTATATCCTTCTTTACTTTTAACTCTATAAGGACCCCACAGATCAAGATGAACAATATCACCAAGACTTATGGTTTTATGGTCACTTAAAAGAAAAGGTTCTCTGGTTTGTTTAGCCTTTTGACAGACATCACAAGGCTCAATATCAGTTTCATTTTCAAAAAAAGATTTCACCTTTTAAAACAGACAAGACCTGATCAGAAGGATGACCAAGCCTGCCATGCCACAAGTTTTTTGTCAAATTACAGATGGGGATAGAATTCTTAAATTCTAGGTCAGTACCTTGATTTCCATCAAAGTAATACAATCCATCCTTTTGTTTACCAATCCCTAGCACACTCATCCCCCTCAAATCCTGGGGTAAAACATAACACTGTAACTCATCAAAAGCAATAACAAATTTGCTGTCTCTAGCCACTTTATGAACAGACATTAGACTAACACAATATTCTGGAACAACAAGCACATCATATAAAGTTAAATGTTTAGTTAGAATCATATTTCCAACCTGAGTGATTAAGGCCTCAGTCCCATTGGGGTGAGTAACCTTAATTCCAAGTTTGGAAATATCAATCACATTAACTAAGCATTTATCAGTATATGTAAGATGCTGATTAGCACCAGAATCAACAATAAGCCCAGCTGCAACAAGTGCAGGTCTAAACTTACTGTTATTACAGAAAAATCTTTCAAAATTTTGATTAAAGAACTTGCTATTGTTTAAAACAATACATGCCATATTGGCATGTACTCCTTTCCCATTTCCATCAACATTTTTAGAGTTTTCTTTAATCAATGAAATCAGTTTAGAAATCTGGTCATCTGAAAAAGTAGAAGTGGAACTAGAGCCAACAGAATTATTATTATTTATAAACCTCTTGTTAAAGTTCTGAGCACCATGACTATTATTACCAGTACTATTCCTTTTATTCTTTCCAAAATCAGCAGGGTACCCAATGAGTTTAAAGCATCTATCAGCAGTATGTCCATTAAAACCACAATGTTCACAAACAAACATAGGACCACCAGCAGTCCTCCTATTATCACTAGACCTAGTGGTATTATTTGGCCTAGAGTAACCACCAGAGGATGGGGGCCTCTGAGAGTTAACTCTATTGAGCACACTGGAGTTAAACACAGTTGACTGAGACTTGTTAGAAGTCCCACCAACTGAACCAGTAACCACATATCTATGAGACTCCTCACTAGAGATAATGACAAAAGCCCCTTTCACATCAGGCAAAGGATCTCTAGATAACACATTACTTCTTATTTGCATATAAGAATCATCCAAGCCCATTAAGAATTGCATAAGTTTCATTAACTGATTATGTTTTTTAAAATCATCAGCAGCATGACAAGTGCACCTAGGTAACTGAACTAAATCATCAAATTGTTTCCACAAAGTGCTCAGTTTATTAAAATATTCAGCAATAGAACAACCATTTTGAGACAAAGAATTGATTTTATGATGCAAATTAAAAGTAACTGAACCATCAACTCTATCAAAAGTTTCTTTTAATTTATTCCACACATCAGAAGCTCTTTTTGAAAAAATTTGACCCAAGAATAATTCTTCTGATATGGAATTCAAAATCCATCCCAATACAACAGCATTAACCATGTCCCATTGTCTCCCTAACACTTCATCAATATGTGACCTAGTGCAAGTACCATCTATAAATCCAGTTTTATTTCTGCCTTCAAGAGCTAATAACATAGCACATGACCACACATTATAATTTTCAGTCCCTTTTAGTTTAATAGAAACAACAGTCAAGGCAGCAGAATCATTAGGATGCAAGTGAAGAGGATGACTAAGATCCAACTTACTAATTAAAGTAACTGGTTCATTATCAACCTCAAATTCATCATCAGTATAACCATGAAGAGACATAATTGAACAAATATAAGCAACACACAAGAAGATTCAAGAAAGAAGTTCCCAGGCTTCCTTGCCACTCAAGGTGGTAGGTCAAGGGCAGAACACTCTAAGTCAAGATCTACAACTAAAACTGAAAAACCACACTCCAACAACAATCACAAACCTCCAACAATACTCAACTCCTACTCCCCGTCAATCTAAACAGGAAATAAAAAAGAGAAATATAAAGGGTGCGAGAGGTGTTACAGTACACGCAAATCCAGAAAGCAGCGGAACAAGAACCCTGATTATAATTCTTGAGACAAGAATCACAACCCACACGATCTCAATCAACCCAGAACCACCAAGAACCAATCACCAATCGAAGCTAGAGATCAAACCCCCAAAATTACCGAAACCCTAACTTACTCAAAAATTAGGCGTTTTGTAAAATCTTTTAGAATCAATCAATTAGAGCCAGAAAATACTTATTAATCACAATCAATTAGGTTTAATCAAATTAATTTGAAAACCCCCCAAATTGTGAAACCCTAATTTTCCCGAAATCAATTTAATCAGAGCAAGGCGAAGAACCTGGCTCTGATACCATGTAGGAAAACACAATATAAACCAACAACAGATCTTGAATTTAAATCCAAGATCAACTTCTTTTATTCAACCAAAACTATCCAGATCAATAAGCAATTGATCTTAATCAGAACAACCCAGAAACATCACATGAATCACAAACAACTGAACACCAACACAATCCTTTCCACTGATTCACAGGTGAAAGGCTATTGACTACTTATCAATAGTTTTACAATATAAGAAACCTCACAATCACTCTTAAGCAATATTAGTAACAATCAGAAAGTAGTTTTGGTTGAGAGAAGATCGACTGCAATCTTCAACTTTTTAGAGAGAATGAATTATATCAAACCCTAGCAAGAATGAGACTATAAATAGCCTTGACCAAAGCTGACTTTCACCTTTCCAGATATAGCACCTTAAGTCCTTCATCTTTCACCAAACATCCACATAGAGCCAAACTTCAAATATGCTATAAACTGAAAATGTAAAAGTACAACATTAGTCCCTAAAATATATGTTTCAGTATTTGAGTTATATTTTAACAATCATGCATTACCTATATATCTAACTTGCAATCACCAATGGCAAAACGAAGCAAAGTCGAAGTCAATAGCATAATCATAATCACTTGGTTGACATATGTAGGCAATGTTAGCCAAAGAACAAAAGGTTAAAAACTACACATATGTAACTGTTTCTAGTATGAAACTATGAAAGAAATACCGACTTGACCATACATCAATGCGTGGTGTTCTTCGACTCATTGTTACTCTAGACGGTGAAGTTACAGTTTTATTTTTAAAATATGCACATATTCAACTTTTAGCTAGCTTGTCTAGTTTATCTGGTTCTATTTCTGACTCCATACACAATTATACTATACTGCTAGATCAAATAGTTTAATAAACAATTTCCAAGCTGCCTTAACCACTAGGATGAGTTTGGCTAAGTGGTAAAAACCTCATTTGATAACCTACTAGCAGGGTACCCCGCGCGTTGAGGCGGCGGGTACCCTGTGATTGAAAATTTTGCCGAACAATATTTTGCTATTATATGTTTACCGTGACAATTACTTTATAGAAAAAGAGATTTTTTGTTGTATATCGTTAAGCAATAACATACTATTTTACGTAAAATTATTAGTGCACCCACGTGATATAAGTCACGAACCAAGTGAGTTTTGAGTTCATTTTTGTTTTGGTTTGATACAAACAGAATTTGATAGTCCAAAACATGATTTAGCTAATACCCAACATAACTTGTAATACTCGGTCCAAACTTAAAATTTATAGTACCCAAACTTAAAATTAATTACAATTTAGTTAACAAGACTCTACCCAAGAATTATCTAGTGATACTCGGGCCCAACAACACTTGTAATAACCGGTTTTTTTTAAAGATCTTTGTTGTGGTTTTATTAAAAGTATTTTGTTTATGATCTTGAACAAAACAACCAAGACGTACCCATACACAAAGATTAAATGAAACACCTAGCATTTTTAAATACAAAATTTTTAAATTTCAAATTTTCTTTTTAGATTTTCCACTCATTTAGTTTAATGTCAAACGGTTACTACTTATGTTTGTGCGTTTTTTTCTCTCTTTTTTGATATCACTTTGTGAGTACCCTATTTAGTTTTGATTGTTTTATTCTCTTTTAAATGTCCTTGAGTTTGTTCTGCCACAATTTTTGCTACTAATTTGATTAGCCCACCAAGAAAAGCCCAATATTATTTCTTAATACAGTTTGGGCCAGTAAAAAGATTTTAACAAAATAGGGCTCAAGAGCAAATAAAGACAAAGGTATATATGATACGTTTACAAAATTTCTAGCTAAACATAATCAATTAAGCAAATTACCAAAATAATCCATATACAGAGTCATATTACCAAAATGAACTTTTTTCATATGATTTACGAAAATGACCAAAACATCTCACTATCATGACCCACATTTTATAAACAAATATTATGTCACAATGCCCCATGTATACCAGATATATTGTTTTGCACCTGTACTTCTTTTCCTTTTTTATAATGTTTGGGGCCTAGCATGCTACCCTATTGACTTTTCCATGTCCATTATTTTAACTGTACGTCCATATTATCAAATTTGTAGGACACATTGACACAATATTCAATCTTGAAAAGGTTGACATTTTTAAGCAAATGTTTTGCATTATCAGCTAGTACCTCGCCTAGAATAAAGCACCACGCCCAGGACACAGGTTCCACGCCCAGGACATCTCCACGCCTAGCCATGCCACGCCCAGGGCACGCCCAGCTCACTATGGCACTTTCTCATGCTCCACGCCCAACCAACCAAGTTCCACGCCCAGGGCACGCCCAGGTCACTCCCTCGCCTAGGGCACACCCAGAACACTTATCACGCCCAAACTTCTCGCCTGAACCACGCCCAGAGAAATTGGTGTACACGTGTACGGTTTAAAACGATTACGCTACAAATCTAACGTGTAATATTGAAAAGTCCATTTTTGAAAATTTTATGGGCGAGGTTTATATGCGTAAAGTACTAAGAGAAAGTGTTCATTTCAGAAATTTTCTCTAATCAATTTATCCATTAACTGACAACTAAAGTTTTGCAGCACTTGTCATGGGTCACCGGTATACTTATCATCGTACTTTTTGTCACTATTGGCATGTTTTAACTTTCTTGGTTTTTTGTGTGTAAAACAAATGTTAAATTGTGATTGTGATTTTGGTGAAGAGTAGGCCATCCAAGGATATTATGTACAAGCCATCTTATGATGATCCTAATGTAAGCGAAAACAATTTGTTTTTTAGGTTACCTATAGAAAATTTTCCAACAATACGGATGGTTGCCACAACCAAGATTTCTAAGAAAAGAAAATTGACAAAAACAAAAACCTCAAAGAACGGTTCATTAGCCTCAAACTACAACCAACGATGGTTCCTTAGCCTCAAAGAACATCATTGGCAAAAACAAAAACCTTACAAACAACCTGAAAATCATGAGATCTAAAACAATATAACCTTGAAATCTGTAGATTCATGGCTTATGTGGGTTTCTAATGTTTCAAGCGGTGGCGGTGGCTTTGACAAATATCACCAAAACGAAAACCACCAAAAACCAAGATACCCAAGCATATTTGAAACCATCATAAAACATTTGGTTTCTCAAATAAAGTAACAAAAACAAGAAGTTAACACAATAATAGCAGATCGCAAACCTCACCAGTCACCACATCATAAACAACATATCTAAGACCTAAAATAATCACAATATACTCTTTTTGGAAATATTTAAGATCCGAAAATAAAAGACCAAAAAATCAAAAACCTTGTTATTGTGTTTAAAACTAACCAAAAAATAGTCGTAAATCAAAACCAAAACTACCGATAAGCAAAGCCACCAATTGTAACTATCTGAACCAGACCACCGAGAGATGGTGGCGGATTCAGCAATAGGAGGGGCGATGAAGCCAGAATCACCAATCGAAACCATTTTCTCAAAACCACATAAGCCAACAAAAAAAATTAACTGAAGCCACCTAGCCTACCAAAACAACCCGAACCATTAAGCGATGGTTGCTATATGGTAGACGGCGGCGGTGACGATGGTTGCTATAGGTTTTTAGGGCTGTTACCAAATGGGCCGGTGAAATTGGACTGTTACAATAGATTTTATGAAATAGGCAGTTACGAAAAAAAGACACTTAAATTTTCTAAATTTAAATATATGTGTATGTATTGATTTAATAGTATAATTAATACAAGTATTTCTATTATAAGTAATATGTTGAATCTGAATTTTTAAGCCTTTTATTTATAGTATGTCCCAAATATTTTATATAGTAGTATAGATAATCAGCGGGCGAAGCTGGTAAGTTGACTAATGGGTGTTGAGCCACCCAAATCAACTCACTTTGTTAAGTTATTATTAAGCCCATAAGTTATTTTTTTAATAGTTTTTGCATTTAGCCCTTCTTATTCATATCGATATTTTGCTAAAAGTTCAAAAACAAATAAAATGACTAACATGTTTTTATGTTGTTAGGGTATGATAGCTTTAAAATTTAGTTATATATATATATATATATATATATATATATATATATATATATATATATATATATATATATATATATATATATATATATATATATTACTATAATTTTTACGTTAAGTTGTGTCCTTCTTAACTTAATTAAAATCTTGGCTCCGCCCTGCATATAATTAACCTAACTATGGGGCAACTAAGGGGGCGTTTGGTTGGGGTAATTTGAAATTCCGGAATTTTAAATTCTAGAAAATATAAATTCTTGAGAATTTAAAATTCCGGAATTTAAAATACCTTCGCATGTTTGGTTGACAGAACTTTATAAATATTTTTTTTATTTTTAAATTTAAATTTCATAAATATTCTATTTAAAAGTTTATAAAAAAAATTATAAAAAAGGTTTATAAAAAATTTATAAAAAAAGTTTATAAAAAATTTATAAAAAAAAGTTTATAAAAAATTTATAAATAAAGTTTATAAAAAATTTATAAATAAAGTTTATAAAAAATTTATAATAAATTTATAAAAGAAAAGTTTATAAAAGATTTATAAAAAATTTATTAAAATAGTTTAAAAAAAAATTTATAAAAAACTTATAAAAAAAGTTTATAAAAAAATTATAAAAAAAAGTTTATAAATAAAATTTATAAAAAATTTATAAAAAAAGTTTATAAAAAGAATTTCATAATTATTCTATTTAAAAATTTATAAAAAAACAAAAAGAAAAAAAGTTTAACAATTTATTTTTCAAGTAAATTAAAATTCTTCATTTTTTGGAGGCATTCTAATTCTCTCTATTTTGGCAATTCGTTGAATTGTAAATTAATTCAAATGTCCCCATTTGAGTTACAAAACAAGATATTTGAAAGGAATTGAAATGCAAATGCCTCCAATATACTCCAAATTATCCCAACCAAACGCCTCCTAAGGCTTTTTTACTTGAAAGTGTTTTGCTACTCTACATTTTCTTTATGAAGCAAGTATTTTTCAATCGAAGACTAACATTCGACTCTCATCCTTAAGAGTAAACCATTCTTAAGAGTCCCAGGTTCGAGTCCTGGCAGCAGAAATAACTTTTTTCTTTTTCACACATAAATGTTTTTGGTAAAGGTTAAAAAAAGATATGGCCCATGCAGGTCTCGAACCTGCGACCTTCGCATGTAACAACCCATTCATAACCCACCATAACGTAGTAGCCCACTTAAAACAAAAGATTAAAATTAAACTCACGCATCATATATAAACCTGATCGCTCTCTTTGTCATTACTTCCAGTACACACACACAAGAATTTAAAACCCACACCCATCTAAATCCGCCACCTACTGCCGTCACAATAGCCATCATCATGCCGCCAACAGCCGAAATAGCCACAACACCTCGCTAATCAAACTCAAACTTCACCACCAGCAACTAACTGTACATCTCACACAAAGGCCTCCTCCTTTTACAACAACAAAACCAACTCAATCTCATTAACATGTACATCTCACACAATGCCCCATCACACGCGCTTGCCCTCCTCACGCACCTCCCTCCCCAACCATCCTCCGTCTTCTACTGGAACTCACTTATTCATCACTACGTCCGTATCCGAAAACCCCGAAATGCCTTACATTTGTACCAAACCATGCACTCCCTTGGTTGGACTGCTGACGCCTACACTTTTCCTTTTGTGCTTAAGGCCTGTGGTGAGACAACTTCTTTTCGAAAAGAGGTTTCTTTGCATGGGGTTGTTTGTGTTGTGGGATATGACAGGAATGTGTTTATTGGGAATGATTTGGTGGCTATGTATGCTCGCTGTGGGGAGATGGCCAGTGCGATCAAGTGTTTGATCTAATGTTGGATGGAGGGTTTTGGGATGTTGTTTCGTGGAATTCCATTGTTGTGGCTTATATGCAGAGTGGTGAGGTGAAAAAGGCGCTTGAGATGTTTTATAGGATGACGGGGTGTGGAGAAGGAGAAAATCAGGTTTGTGTTGATGTTGTTAGTCTTGCAAACATTCTTCTGGCATTTGCTTCTGTTCGTGCATCTATGCAAGGGAAGGAGGTTCATGGGTATGCGTTGAAAACCTGTTTACTTTAGGATTTGTTTGTAGGTAACGCGATTGTGGATATGTATGCTAAATGTGGGTTGATGGATGATGCTCGTAAGGTTTTTGATCTTATCATTGTGGTTTTGGTTGTTTAAGTGGGTTGGGTGGCTTCGGTTGTTTGGTTTGGCTGTTGGTGTCAGTGGGTTTTTGGTGCTTTGGATGGTTTTCGGGTTTTTATCTTTATTGTGGTTTTAGTGACGTTCTAAAAACGGTTTTGATGTTTCGTGCTAGATCATCATCTTTTTGTATATCTAACAATAGATCTAAAGGTTTGGTAGAATTAACGACGGATCTAAAGTTCCGTGCTAGCTCCGCCAAGGAAGAGCTCAGACATGAGGCATTGAAGCAAAACTTTGAAGAAGTTAAGTTTTTTTTTATTTATCTGATGTACTTAGACATGTCTTGATTGAAGTTGGTGGTGTGGTGATGATTGGGTCGAAGTGTGGAACGGGTTAGCAGATGAAGCTGGAAAAAAGAGAGCCCAACTTAAGTAGTAGGCACATCTATTGATATATGCTCACTGAGTCGTTGTATTGATGACTTTGGTGAAACAAGAACACACGAGCATAGTTATGGCTAAATATAGAGATATCATATATTAATTTTAGGCTAAAATTTTAGTCTATGGTTTAGGGTAGCTTGATCAAATGCTAAATAAGGGTTAGATTGTTTATGTAAATTTGTACCCACTATATATATTACTTTTATTGATATATAATATTTGATAAGATGTTGGCGAACTTTTATGTTAAATTTTGGGGTAATAATATGTGGCAAACATGTCATTCTATCAATTGCTAATGGTTTTCAAGTTATGTTCATTGCAGATATATTACAGGGGTTAATCATGGTCAATGCATAATTGGTTCAGAAGTTCATTCCTGCTGAAGCGTGTTTCATTTCTGATGATGAATAAATTATAGTCGTTGAGGGGGTCTTTGTGTATCTTAATCTCCTATTTAATCCATCCCCTAATCTAGGGTTAGATACAACTGTGTGTGCAGTCATTGTCTCACACTCTCTTCTTTCTGATCATTGCATTGATCTTGTATCTTATTTATATTTGTCTGGTTATTGTCTCATTGACATTAATCTAATCTTGTAACACTTTGGATACTATTGTTGGTTTAATCTAAGCCGACTATTGAGACTTAGGTTTGAATAAAGTATTATTGTGAATCTATTATTGCTGATACTTTCGTACATGGTATCAGAGACTCAGGCTCATAATCATTGTTGATTTACCATCCAAGGGTTTCCTCGTAGAAACTTGGGGACATCTCTTCAGCAACTATTGGTGGTTTGGGGTTATTGCTATTGGCGTAATCACTGGTTATTTTCTATTCCCAATTAGCCCTAGACTAAGTGAATCTAGGGAGATTTGTTCTTTTCGCTACATATTGCTCTGTAAGTCTAAGTCTACTCTTTTCTTCAAACAAACAGTACTTAAGTCTTTGTGGGTGCAAACAGGTAGACTAACATCTTGATCTGCCACCTCTGAGTGGTATGAATACATGCTCTAGTTTACCCCAGTCCATAGACTTGGTGCTTGTTGTTTCTTAATTACAAAGTCTTATTTATTTTTTTTATCTATCTGCTCTAGCTGTTATCTCTGTCTATGTTATTTGTCTATCTTATTGTTTGCATTATGGCTGTTGGTGATGATAATACTGGTGGTGGTTCTTCCACTGAGAAAAGCTTATCCTTTGGTGATGCTTTGTATCTACACCCTAATAACACCAATGGTACTCCTATTATTTCCATCAAACTCACTGGAACAGAAAATTATAAAATATGGAATATGGCAATGACCTTTGCCTTAAGGAATCATAATAAGTTAGGGTTTATTGATGGTACTTGCATAAGAGATGACTCAAATCCTAGTCTTGCTAATCAATGGGATACCTGCAACTCTGTTGTGGTTACTTGGATTCTTAACTCTCTCAGTCCTGAATTATTTGCCGGTGCTATCTATGCTAAAACTGCTCATGAAATGTGGAATGATCTTAAAGATACTTATGATAAGGTTGATGGTTCAGCTATTTTTAATTTGCATAAAAATATAAACTCTCTTAGTCAAAATGGGTCCTCTCTTGCTGATTATTACAACAACCTTAACTCTTTATGGAAACAATTTGATTGTATGATTAGCTTGCCTCCCTGCACTTGTGAGGCTGCAAAACATTTTAAAAAACACAATCAGCTGATCAAATTAATGCAATTTCTTATGGGTCTTGATGATACTTATGTTCCTATCAGAAGTAATATTTTACCAGAGACCCTTTGCCTAATGTCAAAACTGCTTTCTCTGTTGTCTCTGGAGAAGAATCTCACAGAAATGTGTCATCTGGGAATAGCTCTGCTAAACCCAATGCCACTGCTTTTGCTGCAAAAACTTTTGATAGTGGAAAATTTTTTGATAACAAAAAAGGATCTAACAACAACAATTTCAATAAAGGTTCTGGCTTTAATGCTGGCAACAGCTCTAATAACAGAGGACCAAACATGAATCTTAAATGCACTAACTGCAAAAAACCTAGTCACACTGTTGATAGATGTTATGATCTTGTTGGTTATCCTGCTGGATATGTCAAAAGGAACTTTAATGTTAAACCTGTCAGCAGTAACAATGTTTCCACTGATGCTAATCATGTCACTGATAATAGAGCTAGCAACTCTCCTGTCTCTTTGTCTAATGAACATCTCTCCAGACTTATGAGTCTTCTTAATGACAACAATGTGTCCTCTGCTAATGCCAACATGGCAGGTAAAAAAATTTCAGGAACCTTCTTTAATGGCAGTGTCAAGTTTAACATAAACTTCAACAAATTTTTTAACAACAACACAAAGACCTTATCTGGTAACATCAGTCTTGGTTGGATTGTTGACTCTGGTGCAAATCAGCACATGACTGTATCTGCAAAATTCTTAATTAATGTTGTTGACATTTCAAATCTTGGTCTAACTGTTGGACATCCCAATGGTACTCAGGCCTTAATTACTAAAATTGGTGATTTAAAGGTCAATAATGACCTAAATCTTTTTGATGTTCTGGTTGTTCCTGAGTACAATGTCAGTCTGTTGTCTGTTCATAAGATTGCTAGAGACAATAAGATGTTTGTTGGGTTTAATGAATCTAATTGCTATATACATGATTTACATCAAAAAAGGATTGCGGGGATTGGTAAACAATGCAATGGGTTATATATGTTTGATATTGATTCTACAAGTAATATTACTTCTAATAACTGCATATTTGTTTGTCATGTTTCTAGAAATCTCTGGCATCAAAGACTTGGTCATCCCTCTGACCAAGTCCTACATATACTTAAACCCACTCTTAAACTTGATAGTACATCTGAATCTGACCATCTTTGTGATACTTGCAATAAAGCTAAACAAACCAGGGAACCATTCCCTCTAAGTGAACATAAATCAACTCAAATTGGTCAACTTGTTCATCTAGATGTATGGGGACCATATAAAGTCACTAGCAGAGATGGCTACAAATATTTTTTAACCATTGTTGATGACTATTCTAGGGCAATCTAGGTTTATATGCTTAAGGGAAAGGATGATGTTTATGTTTCCATTGTTAACTTTACTCATATGCTATCAAATCAATTTGAACATAATGTTAAGATATTTAGAAGTGATAATGGGACAGAATTTGTCAATAACAAACTTCAACACTTCTTTCATGAAAAAGGAATTTTACATCAAACCTCTTGTGTTTATACACCTCAACAAAATGGTATTGCAGAAAGGAAACATAGGCATCTCCTTAATGTGGCTAGATCCCTTATGTTTCAGGGGGAATTACCTCTATATCTTTGGCCTGAATGTGTTCTAACTACTGCATATGTCATAAACAGGTTACCCTCTTCAGTGTTGTCTGGCAAGTCTCCCTTCTCCCTTGTGTATGGGCATGACCCTTCACTCTCTCTCCTTAGAGTCTTTGGCTGCTTATGCTATGCCACCATTCTCAACATCTCTGACAAATTTGGTAGTAGGTCTGAGAAAAGTGTCTTTATTGGTTATTCAAATGAGAAAAAAGGTTATAAACTTTTAAGTTTAAAAACAAAAAATATCTTTTATTCCAGAGATGTCAAAGTTTATGAAACTGTTTTTCCCTTCAAAATGAAAAATACTTTGTCAAAACCTTTTGTTGAAACTTATGTGCCTAAAGATTTAAATCACAAAAATTTCTTTAACTCACAAATAAGTCCCAATGATGAAGGGAGAGTGACATCCTATGATGATGGCACAGTGTTGGGTCATCCTACTAGGGATGATGAACCTGTTGCAACTTCTATAGATGATAATACACACCCTGAGGGCACAATATCACATGAATCACATCCTGCTGATGCATCTTCTGATTTTGCTGATACATCTTCTGATTCAAATCAGAATTCTGTACAAGAAGAAGGCTTGCCAGCCACTACTGCTAGAAGGTCAACCAGAGTTTCTAAATTGCCCAGTAATCTTAATGACTTTATTGTTGAAGGGAAAGTTAAATATGGTGTTGAAAATGTTGTTAATTACTCTAACCTTAACAAAGATAATTACTGCTTTGCTTCTAGTCTTAATAAAAGTATTGAACCTACCTGTTATGAAGAAGCTATCCTTGACAGTAACTGGGTTGATGCTATGAACTCTGAAATTGAGGCCTTAAATGAAAATCATGCTTGGGATATAACTGATCTTCCACCTAATAGAACTCCCATTGGTTACAAATGGATATTTAAAATCAAATATAAAGCCAATGGTGAAGTTGATAGATACAAGGCTAGATTAGTTGCTAAAGGTTATAACCAAAGGGAAGGAATAGACTATGATGAAACTTTTTCCCCTGTTGTGAAAATGTCTGCTGTTAGATGTCTTATTGCCTTAGCTGTGAAAAACAAATGGCCTCTTTTCCAACTTGATGTTAACAATGCTTTTTTGTATGGAGACCTTGATGAGGATGTCTATATGACCATCCCTAAAGGGTTCTGTAATGAGAACAATAAGAATAAAGTTTGTAAACTTGTCAAGTCCCTATATGGCCTTAAACAATCTCCCAGGAAATGGAGTGAAAAACTTGTCAGTGTTTTAAAAGAAAATAACTTTGTTCAATCTGTCAATGATCATTCTTTGTTCACCAAAACAGAGAATAACAAGTTTATTTCTCTACTTGTTTATGTGGATGACATTGTCCTTACTGGAAACTGCATTAATGAGATAAACCTATTCAAAGAGTTTCTAAAATCAAAATTTCATATAAAAGACTTGGGAAACTTAAAATATTTTCTTGGCATTGAGGTTTTAAAAACTGGGAATGACATATGTCTCACCCAAAGAAAATACTGTCTTGAACTTCTCAAATAATTTGGTCTTCTTGGGTGCAAACATGTGTCCACTCCTATGGAACCCAACTCTGTTCTTCCATACATACCCACTGCTGATGATCCCTTACTTGTCAACATCACTGGTTATCAGAAGTTACTTGGGAAACTTATTTATTTCACCCATACAAGACCTGACATCTCATACTCAGTTCATTGTCTGGCACAATATATGCATTCTCCCTTGAAATCTCATCTTGAATGTGCCCTCAATGTTCTGAGATATCTGAAAGGAGCCCCAGGAAAAGGTCTAAGGTATAATTTCAGCAACTCTGAAAATTATCTTGAAGGATATAGTGATGCAGACTGGGCTAAATGCAAGAAAACCATGAAATCTGTCACAGGTTATTGTGTTTTCTTTAATGATTGTTTGATCTCATGGAAAAGTAAAAAACAAAACACTCTTTCAAAATCATCCACAGAAGCAGAGTATAGATCAATGTCTACTGCTGCCTGTGAAATTATTTGGATTCAAAAAATCTTAAAAGATCTAAAAGTTGATATCAATCTCCCTGTTAATCTCTTTTGTGATAACAAATCTGCTTTGCAACTTGCTGTCAATCCTGTTTTCCATGAAAGATCAAAACATTTTGAAATTGATGTTCACTTCATCAAGAAAAAAATTGCAAGAGGTGTTATAAGTGCCAAAAAGATTGGCTCTTCAAACCAAACTGCAGACATTCTTACAAAAAACCTTCCTGTTTATCAGCATAAATTCTTGTGTGAAAAATTGATATTGTTTGATATGTTTGCTCATCAGATTAAGGGGGAATGTTAAATTTTAGGGTAATAATCTGTGGCAAACATGTCATTCTATCAATTGCTAATGGTTTTCAAGTTATGTTCATTGCAGATATATTACAGGGGTTAATCATGGTCAATGCATAATTGGTTCAGAAGTTCATTCCTGCTGAAGCGTGTTTCATTTCTGCTGATGAATAAATTATAGCCGTTGAGGGGGTTTTTGTGTATCTTAATCTCCTATTTAATCCATCCCCTAATCTAGGGTTAGATACAACTGTGTGTGCATTCATTGTCTCACACTCTCTTCTTTCTGATCATTGCACTGATCTTGTTTCTTCTTTATATTTGTCTGGTTATTGTCTCATTGACATTAATCTAATCTTGTAACACTTTGGATACTATTGTTGGTTTAATCTAAGCCGACTATTGAGGCTTAGGTTTGAATAAAGTATTGTTGTGAATATATTATTGCTGATACTTTCGTACATTTTACAAGTAAAACCTATGACGAAGAATATCTAGCTAGCATATCACATAGTTTCTATGTATTTGTATTACAACATAGACTTATACATACCAAATTTGTATCTATGGCATATTATAATCATAGTCTTCTTGAATGTCATATTATACTTTCTTATATACATATAGAAACCAAGTCCTAACAGCTTGCAAAAAGTACTAAACGATATGTAGGTAGATATTAGGTTATCAATATCTCACAGTCAGTCGATTACTATCTTTAATAGATTTGTTCAAGTAGGGAGAGGAACAACAATTAATATATATATTTAGATTCAACACCGGCCATTATGATTGAAGGAGAGAGGGACACTCCATATTCATAGCCAAGGTACGTTGGCTACCGTATGCTTGAAGTACATGAAGAAAAAATGATTTATGGTGATGACCTTTCTAAAAAAATCCTAGTGGGTTGTTAAATGGGTTGAAGAAAAAGTGAGAACCAATTTAGTCATGAAACATCTCCATTCGTTTAATTAACATTAAAAGTGTTACTTATTTTGGAAATTTAATACTCCGTAATAGATAATTATTGGTTGTTATGTTATGTTACGTATTAGAAGATAAGTAGAGAATAAGATTGGTTTTCTTTTTATGTTGATTTTTACAGTTTATTTTGGAAATTTAATAGTAAGTTGATAACACAATTAAATTTGAGTTGGATGAAGTCTTCCGTGCTTGAAAAGGAATCAAGTCTCGTGTATTTGCATAACAAAAACACTACTAATGCACATTTAAATTGCTTTATTATCAGTTCTAGTTACAAATTTTCATTTAGTGACTATTATTTATAAGATAGTGAGCTATTCAATGAACTTGATTAGTGTCAAGGTTTTAAGTCTTGTAATGTATTTTTGGGCCCACTATTCTTAATCATTTTGTTAAAGTAATGGATGACTATATCGGTAATTGTTTGTTTGGTTTTAAATAAATTGCCTTTTAAAAAAAATATATTTAAGACCTCACCATTAAAGACTTAAAATTTTAACCAACACACTTATTGATTATGATATAAAAAAGTGTTGTTTTTGTTATAAAATCAATAAATTGTAATATACACTTCTTAAACTTGTAACAACCATCTAGAATTTAATGTATTAAAGTTAAAACAACCATTTTAATTGCCCTAAAATTTAATGTGCCACATCCTTAACTTATAACATTCACTAAACATCAAACATGTAACTAGAAAATCAAATGGCTAAGATCAAGACTTATACATCTGAATTTTTTCTTTGCATAATTCAAATGCCAAAATCACAACCCTTTCATCTTATATATAAGCAACTTCATACAATGTAACATAATAATACGAAAAATTTATGCAACTTTATGGACCCATAAGTTCATATAAAAATTAATTTGGTAAATGTTGAAGTCGTGTGCAACATACAACCCATGAAACTTATATTTCAGGGTATCCATCGCCGCAACGAGCGGGTACCCTGCTATACTTGATAATGTAGATGCATTAGCGTGGTAATTAGTGACATTTGAATGTGATCACTGAATGTGATGTGACAAGTGACAACTAAATGATGATGTGGTGCATATGTGTAACATTTTTTTTCCTCATAAATAAATATGTTAATGTGAAAATTTTGTTTACTTACAAATTGGTTTGGTTGGGTTACATAGTTTAACTAAATTAACTTTCAACTCTTATTGACACTCACAAAACTTAAACTTAAACATGTACATCTAAAGTGTATTATGGAGTCGTAGTGATTTGAGTTTGATACATGATACAATCACCCTTGGTGGCAACTCACCTGATTTCTTCACGAAAGGTTAAAGAGTCTTTCAAGGGTGGTCCGAAAAAAAGTTAGATACCCTAATATCCTTATTAAACCGTGTACATCTGAGTAAAAAACTCACTATTCTTAATAACTTGAACACCGAAAACATTTTCCGTTTCGGAAAACATTTATTTCCAAGTCATTCGGCCATAACTCAATCATAATCTCACGCTAGATCTTGGTTTTGAGATTGTAGGATCGATATATTATTGTGTTGATGATTCGGGTGGTCTTGGATGATGGAAATACATGATAGCCATTTTAGAGAGAGAAAGTAGAGAGAGGGAGTTTCTTGGTAGAGACTTGCTTCACAAATTGAATGTTAGATTAAAGAAAAGCTCCACCCCTTCCATGGATGGAAGGGGTATTTATACTTACAGACACAACGACCTCCTATTGGCCTGTGGATCAGGTATACAGTGGGTAAAGACCCGTCCTTCCTCCACGGTGTTACTCTAAACTATTCTACACTACTGACTAATTAATTAACTATTAAATAACGTAAACAACAACAAATCTACGAGCTAACATATGCTAGACCATTATTGGGGTGACCGACACTTTAACATGGAATTTTCAATTCCTAACAATCTCCCTCTAATGGAGGTCACCCCATGAAATACATTTTGCTTCCTAGCATTCTATCTTTGACTTCGTTCTTGAGCTCGTAGACTTGAATTCTTCATTTCCGCAATCTTTGTGCATTTGTAGCAATTCTTCAAAGTCCGCATTGATTTGTACTTTTTAGTGGAGGCCTTTAACTGATCTACATCTTTGATGATCTTCGAGCTTTCTTTGAGATCATCAGCCACAGTAAATCTCTGGATCACCCTTTGTTGTGTTGCCATCATGTGAAGTTGTGACTTTCGGACCGACATGCTCACACTTTTGAATCATGACATCTTTCCATCAGAGTAGCGGAAGCTTTACTGGTTCATGATATTTGCAGCAACGCAGCAGGAACATAGTATAAGAAATATTTGAGCCAGGTTATGTAGATATGCACCAGTCATAATTTCTTCAATTAAGTGTGGATGTTGTGAGCATGCGGCTTTGGAATTACTCCTCAATTCTGATCAGCTGCAACCGTCCAAATGTACCTGCAAACAACAGTTAGCAATAAAACACGCGAAAGTGTCTTTGATCACTTTCGTTGAATTGAGGTACACGGCCCACGGTTCCCCGTTCATCAGTACAAGTACTGCCTGTGATCAGGTAGGATTCCTAAGAATCTCCTTGACAGGGTTTCGCAGCTGTTCTAGCTGTTCTCAAACCGGAATGTCTCAAAGAAGACAACACGGAGTAAGTGAACCAACGAATTGAGATTCACTGATTGATGAAAAATGATTTGAAAAAAAATCGCGTATTGCTTAGAAGAAAGAGTTTTGCAATACGACAAAGGTTTTATAAGAAAGATCAATTTTCAATCAGAAATACTTTTTGTGTTTGAAAATGAATACACATTCGATGTGCTAGAAAAAAGAAGAAATTCGCACATCGAACGGTTTTTCTAAAATTATTTTTCAATTAGAGATACTTTTTGTGTTTGAAAACATGAATACACATTCGACGTGCTAGAGAAAAGAAGGTTTGCACATCGAACGGTTTTTCCAAAAGTAATCGTCAATTCATTTACTGGACTAAGGTTGATTCACGAATGAATCGCCCCATTGTTTCTATCCAGTTGTCACAAGCTTGATCTTTTGCAAGATCTCACATGTCACCCACCAAGAGCTTGTTTGATGTTGGCTCTAGAAAGATTTCCATCTTCATCGTGAATATTTTCATATCACTCGGATGTTCTGGCAATACCACAAGGATAATGCGTAGGACTCTCAATATATACTTACTTTTCCACATTGTGTGAAATAGCAAGTCTTCATTAATTTTGTATCCTAATGAGATATTGTGGATGATCTCTTGGCTCTAGACTCAATTGTGCACATTTGGTTCCTATGCCGGAGACTAGGGAGAGGGTCTCCTTCTTCAATATCAACAATCTCTAAGAGAAAGTCGATAGATTATGTCGGTTCCCCGTGAGAATGAAACAAGCCTTTTTAAGAGGAACTTGAGTAGCTTGGGAAGTTTAGTGCAGTGCGTCACTGGGTCCATGACGTCTTGTCTTCAATACCGGCGTTACCTTGGTAACCACCAGTAGCATATGTATTGAACCCGGTTTCTTCCCTAAGGTTGAATTAATGGAGGGCTATTTCTTTTCACCCTTTTCTCATTCATTTCTTTTTCATTCTTCAACCCCTTCAGTGCTTACCGAAACTTCATTACTAGAACCTTGTTGGGTTTATTCCAGTTCTAGCTCTGTCTCAGTCGGTAGTCTTCCCATATCTCACTTTTCTCCTTTTTTCAATATACCTAAGGACTCTACACTATCTAGTAGATTGTCCCTGGGTAGATCCCTCCGGTTCTGGCGGATCGTGGGAACTAATACCTAACCTTACCATCCTTATAACACCATGCATAAAGTAAATTGGTAGGTCTTTTGGTATTGTTCTTTCCTTCATGAAACCAATTGAAAAATCATTTGGAAAATCAATCAAGGTACTTGTGATATAAAATCAAAACATTTTGTACCTTAATTGTTTTGATCATTTTAGAAATGCTCCCCCTCAACATGTGCATATGATATTGAAATTGTTTGGCACATGGAGGCAAGAGTTCTTTGAAATAATTTCTTTGAAATAATTTCTTGATCACAATTTCCTTAGAAAAAGCATTTTGATTTTCTTTGGTAAATTCTCTCCCTCATTATGTGCATAGGATATTTGAAATCATTTTATCACATAGAGGAAAGAGTTCTTTTGAAACACATCCACGATCACAAAAACCATTAAGAAAACGATTTGAAAACTCAATCAAGGTACTTTATGTTAAAACATAAAAGCTTTTGTACCTCGATAGTTTATTTTCTTTTAAAATGCTCCCCCTCAATATGTGCTTCGTGATTCGAAAGGGTTTAGCACATATGAGAGAGCAGCCTGCACAATTGAATCAAAACAATAACCTTTTATCAAATTTCATTATTAAATCACAAATTCTCCCCCGATCAAAAATATCAAACCCTTTGAGATTTTGGATCTCAGGTGATTTAATCAGGTTTAGAAAACATGGGAGAATCTGTGCCTTGTTTAAATACTCATCTGGTTTTTGGTTAAATGCTCCTCCACAAACATGTGCATTATGTATTTCAAAATCGTTTGGCACATGAAGGAAGGAGTGCTTTAGAAACAATCACCCTTTTAAAACCGATTTGAGATTTAAATCACGATCTCTCCCCTGATCAAAAATTTCAAACCAATTGAGATTTTGGATCCCGATTGATTTAAATCGTTTGGAAAATTTTAGGGGAAAGACGTGGCAAGATTTAATTTTGAAAAATGACTGATGAGGACCAATTACAGACATTAAAGATTGTTAGTGTCAGGTATGATTGTTTTTAAGAGATCTTTAAGTAAAATAAAACAATTTCACAATCAAACAAGAACATAAAAAATTTCATTTTGTAAGATCTTGATTCTTAATGAAAAATCATACCATGACATAATATTAAATCTTTAGATCACCACTTATTTTGTACAATCCGGCCTTGCTAGTTGAAATATCGTTTGAAAATATTAAATTTGAAATCGCTAAAGATTTGACAAAATAAAGTCCGGTTGATTTCAAAACTTTGAATCTGATTTATTTTCAAAATAACATTTTCCATTTTCAAAACAATTTAATCAAATTATTCAAAATAGTTTAAAAATGGTATCATGCACAAAGATACATTAGGTGGTTGAGCTGCTTCTGTTGATGTTGCTGCTGTAGGGCTTGGAAGAAAAACCGCCTGCTGATGCAGTGAGACTTCTTACGTTGCATTTTAATGCCAACTTAGGTCAAATTTAAGCTCCGTTTCTTCAATCACTTAGAAGAAAACCATCTGCTGATGCAGTGAGATCTCTTACGTTGTATTTATGCCAACTCTTCATAGAAGTCCAATTAAGCTCCATTTCTTCATTTCTCAACCCAAGATATAGTTACCCTTTCCTTTTGGCATCCAATCATCTTCAATTGTGGGATCCGGATCGGGAACATTCTTGTATACCAATATACCTGCATACGTTAGTGAACACACATACAGATATATGGTGGTCGACATCATCAAAACAGCAATCGACTAATAAAAGTCAATCCAACATAACAATCTGTTCATATAAGGTATGGGATTTATGTGTTTATCAAACTCTAATCATCTAATCCTAACAATCATATCCTGGGCACCTAGTCCTTCAACGTAGGTTAACATGATTTTTAATTAAGCATATAGGATAATTAAGAAAGTCCGTTAGATGATATTAATTTGAAAACATTCTCCCCCTCAATCAATGACTCAATTTTTCTGAAAAGTTTAAAAGCGCTGAAGTCATTGATTGAGTTTTCAAATTTTTTACGAAAGTTCTGAATCTGATTGATTTTCAAGCAACTCATTTTCCACCAATTTGTTAAAACAAATATTTTTCTGAAGAATTTTAGAAGGAAAAATATTTGAGTAGGAACAGCAGTCCTTCGACATACTTTCCTCAATTTGTTTTAGGATAAGTGTACGAGATTTAAGAAAATTGTTTTAGCGCAGCACTTTCCTTTCTTAGAAAAACGGGTTGCTATCAGAAATAATAGCAAGACATGGTTTTAGCGCGGGTTACAGCCTGAAATAACTGCAAGCCATAGTTTGTGACATGTTTAGAAAAGAATATTTACACCTCCTGTTCGAACTCCATCTATGGTCCCGTGCCATTATTGAATGACATTTCTAAGACCGCAGATGTTATCAATACCAGAAGACATGTCTTGAGAAAACATATTTTTTGTCTTTTTCAAATTTTCTGATTTTTATGGGTTTTTGAAGATTTTATACTTTTCTATTTTGTTTTTTGTTGGTTTTATATTTTTGTATTTTGTTTTTCTGATAAATATATATACAAAGATAGAATAGATGATATAGTTTAAGAGGATGATGATACGAGTACCGAGATAAGGATATCGAGCAGCACGTCGTAGAAGATAGAATTCGTCATCTCTTAAACTTCCACCACCAAAGCTTCCGAGGCTCCAGAATAGAAGATCGAACATGAGCCTTTGAGAAGAGAGACTTTAGCAGCTTCCCCCCAAACCAAAAATCCTTATGTTGAGCAGATTCAAAGCTTTCTTTCAAGCTTCCAATAGCCAGGTGCACCAAGAAGCACACCATTATCATTGATCCTGCTGCTCCTTTTAAGAATAATCACCGTGATTCTTCGTTCGAGGTTATATCATCCAATAGAAAAACAGCAACGTATCATCCCACTTTTAAATAATCTTTTCAAATTTCATTCCACTGAAGTCTGACGCAATCCATTCCAAAAGGTGTCAAGAGATCAATTCCCCCAAGTAGTTGAATTGATGCAGTCAGTCTCTTTGTATAATGCTCAAGAACTCTCCCGAATACACATCATGAGGGTAATGAAGAACACCTCCCCTATGTTCACATCTTTCGTCCTTGATGAATGTGTATGAAGCTCAAGAATCCGAAGTACACCAATATCCAAGAACTCTCCCGAATACACATCTCGTGTATGAAGCTCAAGAACCCGAAGTACACACATTCCCACCGAAAGAATAACTGATAACACCTCCCTCATGTTATACATTTATCTCCCATGAATATGTCATACTTGTGTACCTCTTTTATCTTCAGAAACTTTCTCTAACATCTCTTCCCCCACATAGTTGGAATAAACACTAAACGCCATGAGTCAAACCTTGAGTTTCTCTGAGGTAATGACATTTGTCTTCCCAGGATAACTTCAATCACTTAGAAGTATTAAGTTCATCAAGTTTACTCATCATGAGTCAAACCTTGAGTTTCTCTGCGGTAATAATATTTGTCTTCCCGGGATATCTTCAATAACTTAGAAGTATTAAGTTCATCAAGTTTACTCGCGTTTAGATGTTTGTCTCCTTCCCCCTTGCTGGTTTTGACACTTCAGAATCAGCAAAACATTATAGGTCTAAATACTTGAAATCAGTTGAGAAGATCACTTGAAGTCTTTGTGAGAATCAACATGATGAATAATGTGAGCAAATCTAATTAGGGATTAAATGCGACATTTCACTCTCCTCCAATTAGTGTTCTCCCCTAAACCGACAATATGTTAATAAATGCCCGAGATAAGAAGAAGTCTTTAGATAATCAAATGCAACTCGTCTTTAGTCTTCTAACATGTAGCAGAAAATGTAGAACAGACTGTAGACTCGACCTTCTTCAAGATTGTCCAGTTGGGGAATAGATATTTAACATCTTCAACACACCAAAAAGCATCCCAATTAACTTACATCTTATAAATCCCCTTAATTAAGATCTCTCCCAATCAAACAAGAACAAAAAGATGTTCATCAAGGAAATCAGCAATCAGCCCGCAACGAACACACGAAATGGTAACACCAAGCAAACAATCACATCAAACAAGAACAGAAGGTTGTTCGGATTCATCATGTTGATGTGCACGTGAAGCATTAACCGGAAGCACTTTGTCGTTAAACTCATATCAGCTTGTGAAGATGTCAACCAACGGCTCTTAGAAGAAAACTACATGTGTTTGGAGCCGTATGACTATATATTCTCAAATATAACTCAACATGTAGAATTATCATACTTCTTCTCCCCCTCAAGAATTGCATACATAGTTGCCATTCTTGATTAAGCAAGTGAATATCTTCAACAATGTAGTCTATTCATACTTCTCCCCCGTAAAATTAGCACAGGATGTCGCCATCGTCATTATAGTTGAGCAAGTTAAATAAGAAAACAATCAATGATAGCCCAGTTCACTTGAAAATTGAAAGCGCATGGAAAAAGCATGAAGCATGTTGATGAGAATGGTCATTAGTGAGAAGATTTCTCTTCTTCAGAAGATAAAGCGCACTGAAGTGTACACTTTTCTTTTCTTTAGAGTACGAGGCTTGAACTGTTGTGTTCAAACGTCATAATCTCTCTCTTTTCATCATCTCTTGGCAAAACATGTAAATATCACCATTATCATTCAGTAGGCTCTTTGTAGTGACAGCTGATGGAGATACCCCAATATGATGAATTTGACCCTGAAGTAAACTAACCCGAACTCGTGACTTATACTTGCACATATGTAACAAAGAGCGGTGCAGATTTCCATTAGCATCTCTAAGTACTCTCTAAGTACTCTATACTCTTCATCCAACCAACCATCAAGTAATAGACGTACTTTACCTCTTGAAAATCCATAATTGAATGTGACACTGAGCACTACAACGTAACTCCTTAAAGTGATAGTTATTTTGAGATGATAAGATACCAATTCCCCCAATTGGAAAAAAAGAAAAGGAAAAAGTCACCCAACAATAACTAGATTTCCAAGTCTTCGTTTTTTATAATAAGCTCGAACAATGATCATGAAGAATCTTCATCCATCCATCCCCGATACCTTCAGATACTAAGTACACTTGCCAGTGATAATTCACTTCAACCTCAAATAAATAATAATGAATTAACCCCGTTGTCACATCTTGTTAAAAGCTCAAATCTAGCCTCCTTTGACCATAAAAGTGAACTTTGATAATGGTTTCATCCCGACCATGGTTAAAAGCACGTAACCCCGTAAAACCATGTAATAACCAAACTGCCATGAAGACAACCCAAACACATACCCAATTCATGACGTACACCCGTTTATCCCTTCTTCGAAACAGAAAATGTAGTACCAGCATCAAATAAGATCCCGAAATACACTTTCCTTTCTTCAAGATGGTTCCATCAATACGGGATTTTACACTTCTATGGTTTAAACCGAGAAATAGGTTCTTTCGCGGGATTTTACAAAACCAAGAATAAACCGTAAGATAGATCCGGAAATGCACTTTACTTTTACCAGGATGTTTCCATTGTTACGGGATTTTACAAGTCTATGATTTAAACCGAAAAATAGTTTCTTTCGTTGGATTTTACAAAATCAAGACAAAACCGTAAACAATGTAACCTTGAATGTATTATGACAACATTGGTTTCGGTGAATATATGTTTTAGGGGAATATGCAGCGGTTCATAAATGGTTCATTATCCAACATCATCAACATCATCAACCATCCAATAAATACTTTGGGAAACCCATCATACACGCATTCTGTCAGCTATTGTAGTGACCACATGGAGAAGTAAATGTTAATACAAATAAGCCGTGAAAACGTTTATTTATATTTTACGATCTTCTAATGTTTTGTCGATAACAAATATAAAATCATTTTAACGAAACAAATAAAGTACGTAAATAGTTTGAGTTAATAGTTTTCTAAACACATTTACGCTTTCACATAAATTATTAAAACAAGTATAAGTGATTTTATGATTTAGATACATATGTACAACAACTAGTGTTTACATATTGGGTTAAACATATACTTAAACTAAGTATACTAAAATGGGTAAAAACTAAGTGTATGCTAAATTGGGTAAATACAAGTATATACTAAAAGGGTAAATACTAGCAAATGGTTTTGACCCATAACCCATAGTTTTATATATACCACTTAACCAAGTACATTGTATCTAGAAAGAAAACCATGGATCAACCCATAACCCGTGACCCTTAACCAAAAATACCCATGGGCAAAGAGGAGCGGACCACGGATCCCTAGCTTTGTGCTAGCCGGATCCCTTGTGGTAGGGATCCGTGGGATCCGGGGAAACAGAATAGAATTTTCTCTATAAATAGAGAGCCATTTCTTCCTCTCTATGGGTGCTTTTCATATAAACTTCCCCAAAGTATTCTAACCCTCTAACCTCAGATCTAAGTGATCTATGTAGTTTGTTCTTTGTTTTTGTGTGATCTTCTAGGTTCCTCTTAAAGGAAAGATCACCACATCTTGAAGACATGCAAGCTCAAGTCCATGAGTTGCCATGCTTTGTCATCATCAAGACAACGAAGGTTCTCTTGTTGATAGATCTACCTTTCTCCATAGATGTTGGGTTGAAGGCATTAGTGAAGAATGCCGAAAGTGTCAAGATGAAAGCATTAGTGAAAGGTGCTCATCATCCGTGTCAAAGCATTAGTGAAGAATGCTAAAGGTGTCAAGATGAAGGCATTAGTGAAGGGTGCCAAGCGTTGTGTCAAAGGCATTAGTGAAGGATGCCAAAGAATCAAATCAAGTAGCATTTGGGAAGAATGCCTAGGTCGTATAATCGATGAGGTGCATCGTTATACATATATGTATTTGTTTATATATAAGGATGGTGATATCCTTGATGGTGTTGTAACAAGGAGTAGATCTCCTTGAGACTAGGTGTTGTGTCGTGAAGGTGTAGTTCACCTAAGGTGTGAAAGAACTAGGTACTTAGCCTAGTACCTAATAAAGGGTAGGCGACGTTGTGAAGGATTAGTTCTCCTAAGGTGTGAAAGAACTCGGTGGTTAGCCTAGCACCGTATAAAGGGTAGGCGACGTTGTGTTAGGTGTGGTTCGCCTTGGTGTGAAAGAACTCGGTATTTAGCTTTGTACCGGAAAAAGGTTAAGCGACGTTGTAAAGGCTTCTCCGCCATAAGGAGTTGGTGTAATGTTTACGAACTCTCGAGTAGGTGACTCGGGGAGTGGAGTAGGGCAAGGAAGGTGTCCTTGTAGCCGAACCACTATAATTACTTGTGTCGTGGTGATGTGCTTCTTACTCTTTATCTTTCATTATACATTTATATATCTATCTATCAACGTCCAACATAAACAATCAAATAGATTGAAATAAGTCGATTGAAATAAGTCGATTTAAATATTTAAAAGGAAGTTTTAAATTGGTAAAACTATTCAACCCCCCCCCCCCCTTCTAGTTTTCCACAATTGGCATCAGAGCTTCGTTACCAAGGTTCGTAAAGTATGTTGTACTTTAAAGACTTGATACGATCCGTGTATGTTTGAAAACTACAAAGAAGGATTTTTTTTAAGGTCATATTTTCTTTTAAATCATTTTGTTGGACATTGATAGATCATTCTAACAACTCTTGTTTTCAAGAAATCTTCATGCTATAATCTCTCCATAATCTTCATTCAAAGAATAATGAAGACAACATTCAAGGAAGGATCTATAAAGTAATCACAACTTACGTACACCAAGTACAAAGGATTACTTTAAAAGCTCATGAAGTATTTTTGGTATTAAGCCAAACCAAGAAGCATAGAGGTATGTTTTACTTTTCATTAGATAGGTTACATGAGTTCAATTTATTTCTTAGTTTAATAATCACTAGCATCGTTAGAAGTCTCTTTCGTCACTTTTCCGTCTTTTTCATCATCGGGAATAGTATTCCTTTTGATTCGTCAAACTAACGCCGTCGTCACATATGAACCCTCGATATGTGATTCATCAAAAGCCATCATCCAAAAACAATCTTCATCTAAATACCTCCAAACTATTTTTGTAAGCTAATTTATAAGCCTACTACAAAAATAATGCCAAACAACCCTTTTTCTGTTCACAGTAGCCGGATCCCTCTAGTTGTACTAGCCGGATCCCAAATACAAAGGATCCGGGGGAACCGTGGAACAGAACTCAGCTATACGCTTTCAAATTTTCACCACTGATTACTTTCCCTCTATTCACACAAAAACAAAAACGACCAAGCTACTGAATTAATCCTCATTGGCTTCCATAATTTCAAGTATGTTTTTTTTTACTGCAATGAGTTTGAGCCAACCTTTACATCTGGATAAACTTATTTTTCATAAATAAATAGGTCAGAACTGCCATCTCTAAGAAGCACCACTATGGTTCATTCACATCAACACTATACCTGATGTGTGTTCATTCACATTTCTAGTAACATATGGGGTGGTGGCGCAGTTGGCTAGCGCTTAGGTCTCATAGCAAAAAGAGTGATTCTGAGGTCGAGAGTTCGAGCCTCTCTCACCCCATTTTTTCTTTTCTTTCAATTCCCATCATCAAAATCTTAAACGATTTTTCTGTCATTCAAGACCATATTTATTTTTTTACGACAAAGTCAAGATGAAACATCAAACAGGCTTATTAGCTCAGCTGGTTAGAGCGTCGTGCTAATATCGCGAAGGTTCGAGACCTACATGTGCCACTTTTTTACGTTTATCCACCTACTTATTTGCAAAAAAATTAGAAAAAAGTGGCCAGGACTCGAACCTGGGACTCCTAGCCAGAGTAAGAGCCGAAACATTCTTTAATCAATTTGAGTAATTGTGCTACAGCAAACTTTGTTGCTACATTTTTACTATAAACTTAATTAAAGCAAATAATTTATAAAGGACCCATTTTTTCATGCATATCTCTTCTTATGTCCTTTCCTTGTTGCCTCTTTATCATCTGTAAGATGTTGTATTTTACAATTCTCCTCTTAAAAGATCAGCAAGACAAACTGTTCAACGAGTCGATCAAAAAAAGTTTCTTACCTCGAATGGTTAATAATGCTAATGTCGCAGACCTTCATGGGTCAAAAATATCTTTTCATATATTCCCTGCCTAATATGGTTTCTGTGCTATATACCAAATGCAACACCCATTTAATACTAGATCCATTAGAAAAGACTACACCGATGACTCTAAATCAATAATAAACTTCAGGCGTAGTTGGTTCATAAGAATATAAGACGGTTGCCCTTTTCGTAAGAATTTTTTAACAGTATCATACAAGACTGCACACGTGAATATTTGAGAGACAATAACTATATTTTAAACTAGACACTCAGAACGGTATTTAGTGATGTTGAACACCTAATATTATTATAAGAACACCGTTGTTGTGGAGGCTCGGTCATTTTCCTAGCACTATAGCTTATTGTTGTAGAGGCTCGGTCATTTTCCTACACTATAATACAGCTCATGCATACTGCTTTTTTTTGCAGCCTATCATTTTGTACAAGGGTTTTGTTTAAAAAAAAACGTATAATCATTGGAAACCATGCACTTCGTCCTTGGTGGCCAGTTGGACAATGTCCCTGGACTATATGTTTGGATCCATTTCTCGTTGAATCTCAAATCTTCAAATTAGTATTAGCAGCTCTGTTATTCTAACTTTGTCTCAGCTTACACTTTTCAACACATTCATCAAACCATTACGCAATCTTTTTCTCATTCGGTCTTCTTCAAAATCTATTCTCTAACCCAAACCACAAACCACTAGAATCTTCCTATTACAATCAAATTTTCTTTCATCTTATAGGTGCGTCCTTCTTTACACCTATTATTTATTGTGTTTTATGCTGCTGTTTAGTTTAACATTGTTTCACTAGAATTGGATAATTCAAATTATTCAAGAAATAGGCACAATGACCACTTAGGCACCAACCAAATTCTGTTTATTCAGTTAGGCCGTATTCGCAGCCTCAGGTAATCAGTCAGGCTTACAAATTAACCAAAAAAGATTTTTAGAAACATGGTTCATCTTCAGATCATTCACACGAACCATTTCGTTTCTTAGACCAACATATGGACGCGTACAGATTAACTAGAGAAACACGATAAGTCAAAACAAATCGGCCTATTAGCTCAGCTGGTTAGAGCGTCGTGCTAATAACGCGAAGGTCGCAGGTTCGATACCTGCATGGGCCATATTTTTTTTAACGTTTAACAAATTTTATTTGCGAATAAAAAAAAAAAGGTTATTTCTGCTGCCAGGACTCGAACCTGGGACTCTCAAGAATGGTACTCTTAACTTAAGAATATGAAAGCCAGGAGTTATCCTTCGATTGAAGAATATGATTGTGCTACAGCAGATTTGTTGCTATTTACTTTCTACATGTTTATTTAAAGCAAAAGTTACTAAATGACCCATTTTTCTTTGCATATATCATCCCCAAACTTTTCAAATAGTACCTTTTTTCTACTGTTTTCCGACTTTTCCTATGTTGCTTTCTGTGTTAGTAAGGAGGGATGGTTGGCATCTCCCCTGATAGGGACGGGAACAACTTTCGAGCTTACAGGTTAATATATGCGTCTAGCTCGTTCAAAATAAGTCTCTTGCATTAACTGGTTACTAATAAGCTAGTGTCGCAAGTTAGAGACCTTCATGGTCCATGTTCTATTTTCATAGATAGTTAACTATCTGATATGGTTTCCGGTGAAGTTATAGATTTTAAACCATATACAACATGAGGCTGTGAATTCCGAGAGAGAGGAAGATGCAGCAAGTATTATCGAGTCCATCGTAATTGAAGAATTCGGTTGGACCCCAATTCACAGAAAGTAGCAGTTTAAAGAAACAACACGCTCGTTTAGGAAGGGCACTTCATTGTCATTCACAAGACTTATATTCCCAAGATCGACTCGCACTTTCTCCTGGAGCTAGTTTCTATCTTTAACCTTTCATGTGATTCTTTTTAAGATATTTAACGACAAATACTGGCATGTATCTTTTATTTTGTATTTTATAGGTTTAGAATGCTGATGATAACATATATCCGAGAAATGTGGAGCCCACTCTAACATTCATCTTGCAAGAGAAAAGTGTTGTTGTATTGAATAACGGGTATGGGTTTTCTGCTGAGAACATCAGAGCAGCTAGTGATTTTGGAAATTCTACTAAGACGTCATCTAATGCTAGGTACATTGGCAAGAAAGGCATTGGATTTAAATCTGTATTTCACAGAAAATATCTAATGTTAGCCATATAAAAATTTTCCTAGTTAATTTCTATGATGTGCTGAAACCATAATTTTGATCATTATGCACTGATGCTAATATTAGATATTTTTCCAAGTTAAAATTCATTCTAATGAATTCCATATCAAGTTTGACTTAACCGAAGGTCAAATTGGTTTTGTTATGCCAACAATCGTGTCTCCTTGTGATCTCAAACTTGTTCACAAACATGGTCTGATCATTCGACACTACTGATCAAGTGAACACACACCACTAACTGAGTCGGTTAATACACTTGATGTCGTGCAGCTATATGCAGCCTTGTTGAACCCTTGCTCAGACAAATACTTTTGCACACGTACGTGGATATATATCATAGCAACCTGAAATTCACAAAGGAGGTCCATCAAGACTCGAAGCATTCCATCCAATATGCAGCGTGCACAGTAGGATATTATTGATTCATTCACATCCCCTCGCACAGTGTCAATACTTCGTCCGGTTAACTTTCAATACTCTAGAGTTGCATGATGATATGTTACTCACGCCTTTCCCTAAAAATAAATCGTACATATCAGTATTTGAATTGTCATTCTTGCCTGCACCTGCAAACTACAACCAAGTTTACTTACCATCGAATTCAACAAATTTGCCTACTACAGTACTACACCATGATTCCTTACCATAGCTTGAACCCAACCACTGTTGAATTAATGGCCTTCGTTTCTTCAGTTATACAACTTCTTTAGTTTCGGTCTGGATTAAGAGTGTTTGGGACAGATTCTTGCCACCGAATAAACACAAGTAAAACACTGATAATAACTTGAAACTGAAAGTCAGAAACATGTAATGAATCATATTTGATTGAATTGACAACTGATATTCAATGTTTACAGACTCCAACCTATATATACTTACTGAAAGTCACCAAATAGAAGGGGAGGATACGTTTCTGTAAAAGTAAGAACCCAGCCCATATACAAGTTTACAGACTTTACATGACTTACATACATAGATATAATAAATACTAATAGGTCCTCTAACTATTAACAAACTAATTATATCATTAGTTCTAACATTTCCCCCCCTAATGATATAATCAGGTGGTTCTTGATCTTCGAGAGGCTTCACTTCAAATGATGGCAAGGCCAACGTCTTCTTTACTTGACTTCACAATAATGTGGGTTCATCGTCAGTTTCATACATAAGATGTGCTTGCTTCTCCTTGTCTTTCTTCTTCCATTTGGTGCATTCACGTGCAAAATTACCTAAGTCACCACATTCATAGCATCTGTAAGTTGGCTAGCACGTAGGTCTCATAGCTAATATCGAGTGATCCTGAGGTCGAGAGTTCGAGCCTCTCTCACCCCACTTTTTCTTTTCTTTCAAGTCCCATCATCTTACACCATTTTTCTGTCATTCAAGACCAATATTTATTTTTTTACGACAAAGTCAGGAAGAAACATCAAACAGGCCTATTAGCTCAGCTGGTTAGAGCGTCGTGCTAATAACGCGAAGGTCGCAGGTTCGAGACCTGCATGGGCCATTTATTTTTATTAACTTTTATATACAAAAACTAATAAAAATAGATTATGTCTGCTGCCAGAACTCGAACCTGGGACTCCTAACCAGAGTAGGAGCAGAAACATCCTTCAATTGGAGAATATGATTGTGCTACAGCAGATTTGTTGCTATTTACTTTCTAGATGTTTATTTAAACCAAAAGTTAATAAATGACCCTTTTTTCTTTGCATATATCATCCCAGCCATACTTTTCAAATAGTACCTTTGTTTTCTGTTTTCCGACTTTTCCCATGTTGCTTTCTGTGTTGGTAAAGAGGGATGGTTGGCATCTCCCCTGATAGGGATGGAAACAACTTTCGAGCTTACCGGTTAATATACCCATCTAGCTCGTTCAAAATAAGTCTCTTACATTAACCCGTTAAAGTGTTGTACTAGTGTTGCAAGTTAGAGACCTTCATGGGTCAAAGTTCTATTTTTATAGATAATTAACTATCTGATATGGTTTCCGGTGAAGTTATAGATCTTATATACCAAATACAACATCATGAGGTTGTGAATTCTTGATAGGTTTCACTTGTCACTTGTCACTTGTCACAAGAAGGTTTTAACATCATCATACATGAGTCCACTACACGCGCGTGATTATGTGAGACATAACCATCAAGTGGATAAAATCATAAACCATTAATATTGACCTTATGAGCTAACAAATTTTGAATAATCTATAAGTCCCTCAAATAATACACTCAAAATCAGATTTGGCGTTGTTTAACACCAGTTGTTGTAGAGGCTCAATCACTTTGTTGGCAAGGTAGCTTATTGCTGATTATCGTTATCAATCTCATACTTCTGCTTTGTTCAACAAAATCAGTTTGTACAAAGGATATCAGGCCAAGGTCGACAATGGAATATTGCTTCCTAGCCCATATGGATATATGTCTCCAAGAACGAATGGACATACGTCACTTTTACCATCACATACTTCTCAGTTTCTTCAGCTGTTGCCTTTTTTTTTTTTTTTTTTTTTTTTTTGAGTTTATTATCTTCTCGGTCACCTTACCCATTTTCACCCATGGGTCAAACTGGGATATGGGTCCTGGACCTCAACCGCCATTTTCTCCTGGCATTAATTTTCCTGCATCTCCAGGAGTTTTCCCTGCTTCACGTCCAAGATGGAGGAACTAAATAGATAATAGATAATTGTGGAATATGGGCTGCATCAGCCTGAGAGAGCATTCTGGGAAACGTGGGTTCTTTTGATGGGAGTTAGTCGGTTAGACATGTGGAAATGTTAAGGTACATTGACCGTATAGAAGTAGTTTTTTGAAAATGAGTATCCTTTTTTTCTTTGTTCATAAAGGTCAAATGCATACTTGGAATACATGTTCAAAACACATTTTATGTACATGTCTATAGTAGTGTTTGTTTATGTTAGAAAGATTAGATACAAGGTTTTTTTGAAGTCTTGATCTCACAATTGATTTATGTCGTGTGAAAAGCAGAAACCTTACATTGGTTGCTTAATAAGCTGAAAGAAAGAAGAAAAAAAAGGCTGAACAATAAATGTTAGGCTTCTTTGCTGATCCTAAGAAACGGCTATATGAAACAATATATCAGTTGACGTTCACTTCACTAGTCTCCCTTAATAGATTCATTAGAATAAAAAAGATGATTAGTTAATAGTCATTACTGTTGAATGATATATAGAAATCCCGTAGATTATTATATATTTATATATATTATCGAGCCACATTATATAGAGATTACACGAGACATAAATGAAACCTTAACGGACCCTAAGCCCACAAACGGGCTTGGGCCGACTAACCTAACATATCATCTAATAATTACATCATTGGATTGCAAATATACATTTCTCTAGTATAAATTTGGTTATTAGTCAATTATCTATGACAGCAGTGAAACATAAAGAGAACGTGAGAGTCTTAGAAGTTGAAGTAATTCACAATAGTCGATTAGGTGTAATGATTTTCAAATAGGTAAACCCTTGCTGTATAATTTGTCAAAAATGTAACTGTTCTAAGGAATATTTGACATTCAAGAATAGAATATTTTTTTTCTTTTCTTTTTCTTAATTTTTTTTTTTTTTTATAGAACGGCAAATTTTTACAACCTACACCACCCAAGGACGGACCTTCATAGAGACCCGGGGGGGGGCACAGCCTCCCCAAAATTTGCGCCACATGGTGTAAATATTATAGGTTTTAGGGGTAATTTAATTGAGGTTACAAACAAATCTCCGATTCGGCCCTCCCAAAATAAATTCGGCCCTCCCCAAAAAAATGTTCAAGTTCCGTCTATGACACCACCTATCTAACATGTCTCCAACAAGACTTGAACCCACAACCTCTGGGTTGATGGGCCACTCACATACTGCTTGGCCAAGAGGCCTTTAGTACATTCAAGAATAGAATATGGCACAACATACGGACACAATTTTTCAGAGAAAAGAGCCGGCCACTGACACAATTTCCTTCCTCTTCCCTGAAGCTGCAAATCGGATCAAAAAATGTTGATCATGCATTACCTATATATCTTACTTGCAATCACCAATGGCAAAATGAAGCAAAGTCGAAGTCAATAGCATAATCATAATCACTTGTTTGACATATGTAGGCAATGTTCGCCAAAGAACAAAAAGAAAAGGTTTAAAAATACATATATGCAACTGTTTCTAGTATGAAACTATGAAAGAAATACCGACTTGACCACACATCAATGCGTGGTGTTCTTCGACTCATTGTTACTCTAGACGGTGAAGTTACTATTTTATTTTCAAAATATGCACATATTCAACTTTTAGCTAGCTTGTCTCGTTTATGTGGTTCTATTCACTAAAAAAAATGACTTTTAGTGACACCATTATTAATGACACACAAAAAAAAGTTTAAAAAAGAATGTAAGCAAAAGTTTAAGTTTAACCCACACTTTACATAAAATGTAAGCAAAAGTCTAATAATGCCTACACTTTGAGAAAAGTGTGAGCAAAAGTCTAACTTATACACACACTTTACATAAAATGTAAGCAAAAGTCTAGTTATGCCTACACTTTTTAAAAAGTGCGAGCAAAATTCTATTTTATACACACACTTTACATAAAGTGAGAAAAAGTGTAGTTTTACTCACGCTTTTTTTAAAAGTGTAAGTAATAGTTTTATTTTTACCCACACTTTTTACAAGTATAAGTAATAATTTTGTTTTTTACTTACAATTTTTAAAAAGTGTAAGTAATAGTCTTACTTTTACCCACACTTTTTAAAAAGTGTGAGCAAAAGTGTAGTTTTTATTAAAGAAAAAAAAAATGTGTTAGAAAAGTCTCGTTTTTCTTTACAAGATCGTTAAATTTTAAATGTATTAAAGTGAAGTTTGCTTTTACCATGTTTAAAAACCCGGGTTGACCCGGCAGGTTGAACCGCGAACTGGTTGAATGACCAGAAGGGGGTTTTGAGCGAACAAACCGGTTGAACTGTGACTGACCCGATGGTTCGGCCAGATCAATTAAAAACCGGTTTCTAAAACATTGGCTTTTACTCTTCAAATTTTTTAACTAAATCTTTAAAAGAGTCAATTCCCTTTCACTCGATCCACTATGACTTAACCTGTTCCCAATTCACTTTCCCCAAATCGTCATTCAATTCACTTTCCCCAAATCACTTTCACTCAACCCTCGCACTCAACTAGCACTCAATCCGACGTATTTGTTAAGCTTATGAAGCTCATCCTCGCACTTAACTCGGTAAGCTTATGAAGTTGATGACGTATTTGTTAAGCTTATGAAGTTGATATCTGTTATTTTGATTCAAATGAGCTTATGAAGTTGAGCTTGTGATATTTCTTAAGCTTATGAAGTTGATGATGTTTATTTTGTTTATGTGTACCGACTGATGTTTATTTTGTTTATGTGTACCGATATTTTGCGATTGATGTTTACTTGACGAAAGATATTTTGCGATTGATGTTAAAAGTGTGTTTGTATAGGCGATTTGAGTAGATTTAGATGTTAAAAGTGTGTTTGTACTCATGACGATTAAGCTACACTAGCTTAGGATATTTGATTAGGCGATTGATGCGTTATAGTTGAAATTAGACTTTGAGTGATTTTAGATAGTTATGTATTTAAAAATGTTGTAAAAAAAGCTTCCAGTTAGTGTAGATTTTTATGTGTTATAGAATGTTAAAGCATTGATCCAATACCTCTCTTAGTTTAATGAACGAAATAGATTCCTATAGCAAAAGTATTGATCCAAGTCAGCATTTCATCACTTCTGCTTCAAATGAGCTTATGAAGTTGAGCTTGTGATATTTGTTAAGCTTATGAAGTTGAATATATGAAAATATATTAAGATTTAGATATTTTGCGATATTTGTTAAGCTTCTGATATATTATGATGTTTATTTTGCGATATTTTGTTAAAAGTGCGTTTGTATAGGCGATTTGAGTAAGATTTATATAAGTGAGATTAACTTGTACTCACGACTAGTTAATTTGTTTGTATGCTTAGGATATTTGATTAGGCGATTGATGCGTTAGACTTTGCGTTAAACCTGAATCGTGTCACCCCTAATTTTGGAAGTAAATGAGGTTAGGTTCATTTGGTGTTTCAAATTTGACCAGAAGGAAAACTTGTCGTTTGGTGTTTTTAGGTGTATGTAAAAGTTGTTGCTAATATGGAAGTTATATCCCTTGGTTGGTTGTATAGTTGAGCTATCTCCACCTTTTTGTCGTTTTGCTATCGCACTTGGGAGTTTTTTAAGATGTGGAGAGAACGAGGGTTGATTTTTTGGATACAGTAATATTTAAAGCTCATAGTAGTAATTAGGCTAATATGGAAGCATAGTTGTCATACTCTACTGGTTAATGGGTATTAAAACCTACAATAACTTGTTTTCTACATTCATTAGTGCAATATATAAACTCTAGAGTCGATGATGTCGTTTTGTAGTTTCTTCATCTGTTTACGGTTTTAGATGAATTGTATTTTGCGATATCGAGGCCGACTTCTTATTGTTGAATTTGTAGCTGGTGATGAACTGTATATAATACTGCTTATTGTTGTTGGAGCGTTTGGATAATCTAGTTGTAGATTGCATATCAACGGCTCATTTTTCATCATATTATGTGGTGCTAGTGATTTGGATAATGTGTCGTGTTTTAGACGTAAACGCACATCATAGCTTCTTCTTCTTGTTAGTATTGTTACTTATTATTTGGATAACGTGCAATGTTGTTTGTTTCTCTTGTTACTTGTAGATTGTAATTGTATATCATCATGACGACGATGATGATCTGTTATTGGATTTTGTTTAGTTTTAGACTGTTAAATCTGTAGCTGCTAGTGTAAGAGTGTTTAGTTCTGATTCATCATTGTTGGTTCGTTTCATTTCATATGTGTTTTTGTACAACGTTTGGATAATGTGTTAACTGTTTTAGACGTTGTTTTTAACGTAAACAAACACGTTCTGTCTCCTGCTAGTAGTAGTAACACTATTGCAAATTGTTTATCATATCGTCACAACTTCTTCTTGTTATTGTTGTATTGAGTTTTTTTGGTCTGATACGCAGGTTTGGAACATCTAAACCAGACGACTTATTTAGTTTCAACAGGAGCAGGAACGAACCTCCTTTGGTTAGTCATCTAACTCAACTCTTTACACTTTTTTATTATGATATATGTCTAGGCATTTTGTGAGTCTTAAGACCTTATTAATACAATGGACAGGTTTGATTAGATGATTTCCACCTAGTTTTTATTAATGGACAGAATACTAAAGTATCAGTTGTTTGGATTGTGGTAATTGAGTGAAATATCTGTGTTACGATTTCAAGTAAGTCTGTTGGTAATTACTTTTTTTGTGTCATTACTAGTATTCGACTCTAGAGTTTATATATTGCACTAGTAATTTTTTTTGGGTAAAGGTATAAACTAACCAGCACAACTTATGACACATTCACAATTCACCATAGTCGTTGACATATAAGTACGTCAAATTAATAATAACATATAGTTATATACTCGGATCACTAGCCTAATATATAGACTACTATCAGAGTCTACCTATTAATGAATCTATTAGGAGTAATATCCAGAGGCTTGCGATTGAGGCTTTGGTATATTACCTGGCAGGAAGGAAATCTGACAACATTTCAAAACAAAGCTAGACTGGTTGTGGAATTGTGCAACAATAATACTGAGATTGTGAGATCTAAAATGGTTAGCATGAAAATTAAAAGGTCTAGACATGTTATTCAAGCTGTCGTACGGATTAAATATGTTTACCTACTGCACATTTTAACTTACAGTTACAACATTCTGCTAACAGAGATACGAGTGATGCTAGGCAGTTTATCCCAATAAAAGGGTACAAAGACATACCTGATCTTAAAAAAACAGCTTATAGTACAATAGGATATTATTTCCACTAATACACTATCACCTAGATTGTAGGCATACCTGATCTTGCAGGGCCTTCACAACTCCCATCTTTAGCTCTATCTGCTAAATTGGTTAGTATTTTACTGTATTGAGCTAGATTCAAATGTATGGATCTGCTATGTATGTGATCATTCTGTTGTTAGGATTTATGTGATGCATCTGAACCTGAAAACTGTATTTGTGTTTGCTTAAGGCCTTGCTTTCTGTAAAATGAACTTTGTTTCAGTATGTTTTTGTTCTTAATTGATTTGTCTTGATGGTTGCAGAAAAGTTGTGAGGACATCTATTGCACAAGTGTTTACTGTCATTTCACAGACACAAAAGGAAAAGCTCAGGGAAGCTTACAAGAACAAGAAGTACTTGCCTCTTGATCTGCGTCCCAAGAAAACCAGAGCCATCCGTAGGCGTTTGACCAAGCATCAGGTATTGTTCAGTGTTGTTGTTACGAATATTTGCCTTCTAAATTCAAGTTTATTTGACTTAATGCCTGAAATTGTTCTTAGGATCCTAATTTTTAGACGGTATTTGTTTATTTATAAGTGTCAGAATATATTTTGATACCTCATTTGTGAATTTCTTTGGTTATCATATTTATGTTTCACCGCAGAAATTTGTTTTCTTAGAAATCTAGTGAGACTACTTAATTCGGAAGTTTATGTTATAATGCCCTAGCTGTACTTTGTTTACTTTGTTATATGATGTTTTTGTGTGATTAAATTTTATTCTCATAGTTTATTGCATATGATTAAAATTAACAAATATAGTAGCATATTCTCAACTGATGCTTGTTTTCTCTTCTAAGATTACTTATTATGACTATAACACACGATATAAATATTCGTCAAGTAAGCCTCCCCCGCATACAGCTGCATGCTCAGAAGTCAAAACTATTCGTAATAGGAATTGGGAACTATGTAGGCACAACAGACATAAGGTGAGTGAGTAGCTGTTCTGTGTGTTGTAAAGGATTTCAATACAAATTATTACATTTTGAGGGTAGATACATTTTTAGTATAGTGGTGGTTAGGGGTGGGTGTGTATGATGTATTGCAATCTTTCTAACTCTTATTGGTTTAGTATAGTAAATGACTTAGGTTTTAATAATTTTTGTTAAGGTTTGATGGATAGATCGTGGATGTATACTGCACCTAGAGCAAGTAAACGATATACAAATGGCGTTGAATATTTTTTAGATTTTGCTTTTGAGAAATCAAGTCAAAATGGAAGTATTTTATGTTCGTGCATTGATTGTCAGAGTCTGTTATTCGCTAAAAGAAAAGTAGTGTATGATCACTTGATTTGTGCCGGTTTTAAGAGAGGGTATTCGAATTGGAAAGATCATGGGGAAGTGCATGAGGCATCATCTTCAAGTAATAGACGTGAGGGCGAGGGAATTTATCAACATGACATGCATGGGTTACTCGATGACCTTTTCCCGACATGTCAAATAGAAGGAAATAATGGAGATACTAATGAAGGTGAAGATGATACTAGTTTAGATACCGAACCTGTGGTTAAAAATGAAGGAAAAAAATCTAATGATTTACTTAGAGATGTCGAACAGAATGTTTATGCGGGTTCTAAGTACAGTAAGCTGTCTTGTTTGGTACATTTGTACCATTTAAAGTGCCTTAGTGGTTGGAGCAACAAGTCATTTTCCATGTTGCTAGAATTTCTACAAGATTTGTTGCCAGAAGGGAATCTATTGCCTAAAAAATTACATCAAGTCAAGAAAGTTTTAGCAAGTTTAGGGTTATGGTATGAAAAAATTCACGCGTGTCCTAATGGTTGCATGCTATTTTGGGACGGTCATGAGAAAGAAGAAACTTGTTCCATTTGTGGAGAATCTAGATGGAAACCAACCACAAACAATCCTGATGAAGAGGAAAGGCCAAAAAAGAACAAGGCAGCAAACATATTACGTTGGTTTCCCTTGAAACCTAGACTTCAAAGATTGTTTATGTCTTCAAAGACGGCTAGCCTTATAAAATGGCATCATTTGGAACGAAATAAAGATGGAAAATTACGACACCCTACTGATGCATTAGCATGGAAAGACTTTGATGAGAAGAATCCGAAATTTGCAACAGACCCTCGAAATGTACGTTTAGCGTTAGCAAGTGATGGATTCAATCCATTTAAGACAATGAACGTTTCCTATAGTATTTGGCCTGTTATTGTCATCCCGTATAACCTACCTCCTTGGTATGTCATGAAGCAATCTAACTTTATACTTACTCTAATAGTTCCTGGTCCTAAAAGTCCGGGGAATAAGATAGATGTGTACATGCAACCCTTAATAAAGGAGTTGAAGGAGTTATGGGATGGAATTGAAACATTTGATGCTTGTGCAAAACAAAATTTTCAGTTGAAGGCTGCTGTTCTTTCTACTATATCAGACTTTCCAGGGTATGCAAACCTTTCGGGATGGAGTACCAAGGGAGAATATGCATGTCCAGTGTGTGCGTATGATAAAACCTCCAAGTGGCTAGATCATGGAAGAAAGTGGTGTTATATGGGTCATCGGAGATGGCTTGAACATGATCATTGTTGGCGTAGAGATATTAGGTCTTTTGATGGAAATGAAGATTTAAGACATGCTCCTATCCCTCATTCTGGAGATGATGTACTAAATGAAATAGAAAACATCGATCTCAATAACGAGAATGATAATATAGGTCCTTGGAAAAAGAAAAGCATTTTCTTTGAGTTACCTTATTGGAAAAGTTTGTTGTTGCGTCACAATCTGGATGTGATGCACATAGAAAAGAATGTATGTGATAACATCACAGGTACTTTGTTGGGTGTGATAGGGAAGTCAAAAGACAATATGAAAGCACGGTTAGACTTACAGAAATTAGGCATACGAAAGGAACTTCACCCCAAAAAACATCCTCGAAGCGATAATATGTATAATCCAAAAGCATGTTATGAAATGACTCGAGCCGAGAAAGATGTTTTCTTGCAAACCCTCAAGTCTATCAAGCCTCCAGATGAATATTCATCTAATATCTCACGTTGTGTGCAGTTAAATGAAAGAAAACTTATAGGGATGAAAAGTTATGACTTTCATATGTTGATGCAAGAATATTTACCAATTGCATTGCGTGGAACTTTGACAGATCATGTTAGCATAGTCGTCATTGAGCTGTGTGACTTCTTTAGGCGAATCTGCCTAAAGGATCTAGCTGAGAGTGATCTTCAGTTCCTTGAATCTCGAGTTGTTGTGACATTATGCAAGTTAGAAAAAATATTCCCTCCTTCATTCTTTACTGTGATGGTTCATCTAGTCATTCACTTAGTTAGAGAGGTACAACTCGGAGGTACTGTAACTTTTCGTTGGATGTATCCAGTTGAAAGGTAAGCATATTCCGGTACATTCTTAGCTTCCCTTTTCAGTTTCAAAAAACTATAAACTGTTTTAATTTTCCAAACATGTTTTTCATAGGGACTTGTGTACTCTCAAGTCATATGTCAACAACAAAGCCTGTCCAGAAGGTTCAATATTTGAAGGTTACTTGGCTCGTGAAAGCTTAACTTTCTGCTCTCGATACCTTTGTGGGGTTGAAACCTTATTTACTAGGCCAATAAGGAATGATGATGATGACAATCAAAATGAAATTGAATCATCTAATTTCCTTTGCCCTGGACGACCATTAGGGCAACATTTTCATTCTGAATTGTCTTCTCTTAAAAGGAAGAAATCTGCTGCATATGAGATTGATGAAAAGTCACTTATTCAAGCACATCGTTATGTGCTCTTTAATGTTGACTCAATCACAGAATTTAGAGAGTAAGAGATTCTATTCTCATTACTATTTTTAGTCTTCTATTACTAGGAAATATCTCATATAATATTATCTGTACTTTAGGGAACACAAAAATATCATCAAAGGAAAACATCGGTCACGTCGGATACCTCAGTTTGAGCTTGAAAAGATCCATTGCGAGCAATTTAGTGACTGGTTTAGGAAGCGGGTAAATTTAAGTTATATATATGTATGGTCAGTCGTCACAACAAAAAAGTCTTATTATTATAACCTAGAATTCGTTTCTATAGGTTGAACGTTTAGAAGAGCTAAGTGATCCAAGAGTTACTGAAGAGATTAAGTGGCTGGCTCGAGGTCCAAATAATTTTGTGAGACGATATTCTGGTTATTTTGTTAAAGGTTATCGTTTTCACACTAAAAACCATGAGAATTCATTGAAATCTCAAAACAGTGGAGTTGTTGTAACTGTGATGGATTCCAGTAATACTCAAGACGTGGTGAACTACTATGGATCGTTAAAGGAAGTTGTTAAATTGAACTACTCTGGTAAAATACGTGTGGTTCTATTCAAATGTGACTGGGTTGATGTTAATAAGGGTTGCAAGCGGGATGAATTTGGTATCACACTTGTCAACTTCTCATATTTGACACATTCTGGTTTGGATGTACTTGATGACCCATTTGTCTTTGCATCACAAGTTGATAAAGTGTTTTATGCCAAAGATCCTCAGTTAGAAGGATGGCTAGTTGTTAGACATGTAAAAGTTAAGGATGCCTACAACATGGGAAGCAATTCTGATCAGAAGAGCCTATATTCAATTCCTCACACTTGTGATGTACCAAGCCTTCATAGGAATGAGGTTGATGGTGATGACGAGATAGATGTGACAGAAGCTATGGAAGATGAAGATGAGGAAGAGGAAGACATATACTAGCTCAAATGTTTTGCTTTTTCTTTGTAGGAACATATGAATTGCATGCAGTACGAGTGGTTATGCTAGTTTACTTTTGCAAAATATCTTGTCATTTTTACTACTTTAAGATGAATGATGTATGATGTATGATCTATTTTTGGTAATATTAGTTCTGCTATTTTTCTTTCTTGTTTTCAGTTATAATATTAACATTTAAGATATTGATCAATAGTATGGGTAAAAGAATACGCATAGTATCTACAAAAGAAGTGGTGCAACCTGCTGAATCTACAAATCAAGGCCAGAACATTTCATCTGAAGCAAGTGATCCATCTATTGGCAAATCTCTACCTCGAGGTATGTTTACACCTTTCCTTCCCTCATTCTTGACTTCAATGTCTTGCCTTCTTGCTCTTCTTTTAACTATGGTAAGATTTTGTCAATCTTTGTTGGTCTTAATTGACTTTGATTGTTGAATCACTTTTTAGTACTTATGTGTTAATATCTGTATTAATGTTGTTTTTAGTATATCAAGACTAAATGATATGAACCCTTAATTGTTGGTCTTAAATGCCTTTGATTAATGTTGTTTTTAGTATATCAAGACTAGTTGTAGATATAGTTGTTAAGGTTATTAAGTTTCTATAAGATTTTATATAATTGTTGGCTTTGAATCACATTTTGGTACTTTGCTAGATTCTGTACTAAATGATATGAACCTTTAATTGTTGGTCTTAAATGCCTTTGATTGTTGAATCACATTTTAGTACTTTGCTAGATTCTATGTTAAAATCTAATTTATAATTTTGTTTTTTTCAGCATATGATAGACTAGTTGTTGATATTGATATAAAGCTACCATTTTTACTAGATTTTGTGAATCTTTTATTGTTGGCCTTAAATCCCTTTGATTGCTGAATCACTTTTAGTATTTTACTAGATTCTGTAACGGCATCTTATACTCTTGTTTTTAGTATCCTAGACTAGTTGCAGATGTAGATGTTAAGTCGTGTTATACTGTTCTTTTAACTTAGGCTAAGGTTATAAAGTTGAAAGTGTTTACAACAGGTGTCTATAAGTATAATCAAACACACTGTGACCGTAAAACTTAACCAAACACTTTCATTATAGTTTTTGAAAAGGAACAAATACAAGACACAAATAGTCCTTAATCTGTAGCATTTTACACTTGAGACCTAAATTTTCTAAGTTCACATTTTGCCTATGTACTACACTTACCGAACAATAGTCCTTAATCTGTAGCATTTTACACTTGAGACCCAAATTTTCTATATCACTAAACTCCAGACCTCATCTTTTTTGAATAGCTGAATCTTTACAGCCGTCTTTTAATATTCATAAGCTCCTATACTTTAGTCATCACCTGGACATAAACATAACTAATATTCATAAGTTCCTTAATCATGGTTCATGTGCTAGGTTCAAAAAAGAGGGTCAGAGGTCCAACCAAAAAGAAAGAGTTATGGGACTTGGCAAGTGATGAGAAAATCTTGGTCACATTTAACGAACTATGTCAACCTATTGGAGATGAAGGAAACGAGTTGACAAATTTTCTTGGGACTCTAGCAAGGATGCCTCAACACATTGGAATTCACTACCCGGAATAGAGGAAGGTTCCCAAGGAGAAAAAAGAGGATCTGTGGAGCATCGTTAAGGTAAATTACTTTAATGTGCTATAAAGTATTTATATATATGTAAGTAATCTGCTACTAATCCCTATAATACTGTTCTAGGAAACGTTTTCATTTGAATCAGATCAATCAGAAGACGACATAAAAGCGTGGATCATGATGGACATGTCCAGTAAGTGGAAATCTTGGAAGTATGAGCTTAAAAAAAGTTCATACGATCCGACTATGACAATTGATGAAATTGTGGAATCTCAAAGTGACGATAGAGTGGAAACTAGTCAATTTAGAAAGCTTGTGGCTAGTTGGTTCACTGAAGAAAAATAGGTAACTTGTCATTAGTAGGCTTGCTTATGAAATATATGGAATTAGATAGTTAACCTGTAAATTGACAGGTGGAAAGTGCGAGGAAGAAAATTAATCGCTTGAAGTCAATTGAGCCTCATGTGACAGGGACCAAATCATTCGCACGGGTAAAAGATGAAGAGGTCAGCTAAATTTTTTTCTACATCTATAATGTTTAAGATTATATAATAATGCATATATAAATCATGGCCTTTACTGTATAATGGTTCATCTTGTTATTCAAATATAGTTAAAAAGTTAATGTAAAGGTACTTTTCAATGTAGACGAAAAAGAACAACGGTGTAAGTCCGTCACAAGGAGACATGTACTGTATAACCCGAACCCAAAAAAATGGAAGCATCGTAAAGGCTATAGCTGCTCAAGTTGTGGTATGCTATTTATAAATGTTGTTAATAAATAGCTAGTCAAGTATGAGGCATCTTTTGTCATGAAGATAACAATTTTCATTTGATTCTACATGTAGGCGGACATAAAAGCTAAGAAAACGGATCAAGAGACAACAAACTCCTCTGATTGGGAAAATGATGATTTGTCAAAAGTAAAAGGACCAGAAAGGAGAGGATCAGTTCGTTGCACAGGAAAATTTTTAGTCAGAAAGGACAAAAGATTGAACGATCCTCAAGTTCCTTTACTGAAGGCTCAAGTGAAATTTCTTCGACAAGGATTTATGATGTTAGCTGCTGCTGTTCAAGAACAAGTACCCAATTTAAATTTGTCACCTGTCATGAATTTTATGAATATGGAGGTAATTTCACATTTGATTTTAGTTTATTGACTACTTTATGTGTATGAACATTTTATTACATGTTATACTTTTTTTACGTTGCTTCAGGTTGACGATTTATCTGGTATTCATGATAATACGATTGGCAAAAACCCAAGTTCAGCTTCTGGTACAACTTCTGGTACGACTTCTGGTGCGATTGGTAAAAACCCAAGTTCAGCTTCTGGTACGGCTTCTGGTACTGTTAGGAATTAGAAATTCCAGGTATTAAAGAGTCGGTCACCTCAAGTATATGTAATCGTTAGAAAGCTCGTAGTCATAGTTATTTTAAGTTAAGTAACACCGTGGAGGACGGACGGGTCTTTACCCACTGTATGCCTGATCCACAGCCCGTTGTGTGGCGTTTTATTGTAAGACTATAAATACTCTCTACCCTCCAAGGTAGAGAGTTGGAGCTCATAATAAGATTTTCTTTCTCTCACTAAAGTTCCCTAAACCTCTAACTTTCTCTCTCTAAAACTCATCTTCTATACGCCTATGTTTGATTGTGTTATGATGTGTATGTGAAATCCAATATCCTACAATTGGTATCAAGAGCCATGGTTAGATCATATCTTGCACATCTTTGGATTTCTAGTGGTTTTTAGGTGGTTTTTGAGTTTGAAAAAGTTTAGTGGTTTGTGCATCATTTGGTTGATTTATTGTGTTAAAGCTTGGATTTTGTTAGTACTTTTATGTTTAGAATCATCACAAGTGTTTAGGTTTTCATTTGGTAAGCTTGAATCATCTTGGTTGGGTTGTTTTTGGATTGAAAAGTGATGTTTATGTGGTTTTTCTTGCTAGCGACTTGATATACGGATCTCTTTCTTCGTAGCGACTTGCTTCACAATTTTGTAGCGAGTTACAGTTTTGGAGCTAGCGACTTAGACCTAGCGATTAACAGTACAAGTAGTGGACTCTCCACTACGGGTAGCGACTTGGTGGTAGCGACTTGGTCTGTAGCGAGTTGCTCTTTAGCGACTTGAATTTTTAGCGACTTGAGTAGCGAATTGCTGCCAAAATTTTGCTAGCGACTTGAGGCTTAGCGAGTTACTACTTAGCGACTTGCATTTGTCTAGCGACTTAGGACTTTAGCGACTTGGGGGTGTAGCGAATTAGGTGTTAGCGACTTGGTGCATTATATTCTAGCGACTTGGGTGATTGTTTACGGTTTTCTCTTGATTTAGTAAAATCCCGTGAAAGAATCTATTTCCCGGTTCATAGAGTTATAAAATCCCGTATAATCTGTTAACATGTCTACCAACGTTGCTACTATCATCTCCACTGTTGCCGAGGATGTTCAAGCAGCTGGTTCAGATGCTCGTCCACCCATGCTTGACAGAACTGACTACGATTCTTGGGCTCAAAGAATCAGATTGTACTGCCTTGGAAAGGAAAATGGTGTCAACATTCTCAAATCCATTGATGAAGGACCGTATCGAGTTGAGACGACTAGAGATGTACTTGATACTGCTGAAGATGGAACTCTGATTTACGGAATGGACAGACCAAAGATGTATGATGAGCTTGATGATAAGGAGAAAAAGAGATTCGATGCTGATATCAGGGCTTCTAACATTGTTCTTCAAGGTCTTCCTAAAGACATCTACAAGCTGATCAATCACAACACCGAAGCAAAGGCAGTATGGGATAATGTCAAGATGCTTCTCTCAGGTTCAGAATTAACTATGGAAGACAGAGAATCACAACTCTATGACGTATTTGAACACTTCAAGATGAAACCAGATGAGAGTGTCTATGAGTACTATGTGAGATTTCATAAGTTGGTGAATGACATGAGGAACATCAGAATGACTATGCCTAACATTCAGCTGAACTCAAAATTTGTGAACAACATGAATCCCGAATGGCACAAGTTTGTCACCTCTGTGAAGCTCACTAAAGGATTGAAGAATACAAACTATGAGCAACTCTATGCCTTCCTCCTTCAGAATGAGAGACATGCTATGTTTGAAAAAATGGTTCTTAATCAGTTCAAAACCAACCAGGGAGAGACAAGCTCGTCTAATGACTCAACT
>BPTQ01000003.1:259141044-259265474 GCA_019973895.1 Chrysanthemum seticuspe
CTCAAGGGATCATCATATTTTTTTTTCAAGATCAAGTTAATAACAATCTAGTTACACTCTTTATTTAGGTTTTGAAATAAAAACCAAGAGTGTTTAGGCTAAACCTTGTTCTTTGCACCTCATCATATTAACTAGTAAGCATGTTTCTTTCATTTTTCATGTTTCCTTATCATTTCATATGTATCTCTTCATTTTTGGTGCAAGCATGCATGATTTGTGTTGTTTATACCATTTTACATGATTTTTAGATATATATATATATATATAAAGTCATCCTATAATTATCCCCTTGGTATACTTTGGTCTTGATGATGATTAGGAACCCATGACACCCTAAGAAGGTGTATGGTAAGATTAGATTAGTTATGGAGTTGATTTGAAGGGATTAGAGTAGGTTTTGTCCGAGAAAAACTATTTTCGATAACTATAAAAAGTGGTCTGTCCTTGTTTTGATTTTCTGGAAAAACCAACAGTAGGCACGACATTTTGGCCTTGATATTTAGAAAATATACTTTAAAACGAATCCGTGGCCTTTTGAACGGATAAAAACGGAGTTATAACGAAGAAGTTATGGATTTTACAAGTTTGACGACGAAATTTATAATTTTCAGAAATTTCAGCAACATGTTTTTGTTTATTTCGAGTCGAAAACGAGTCCTAAGCTTTACAAATTATTTCGATTTATCAAAAATATATTAGTATACTTTGATACGAAGCTAAGGACGTATTATACGTAGAAAACGGATTTGAAACGACAAAGATATGCACGTTTTCATAAAATTGCCGTAACTATTATTTTCTGAAAAACTATATTATTTTACGATACAAGTGTTACGGTAGCTGTAACGTCCATGTTGAGGGCTGTTTTTAACAAGGTTGTGAAACTTTTTGGAACGAAATATCTTCTAGTAAAATCAAGTTCACCGGGCATATTTTTCAAAACGACAAGCCGTTTGTATAGCGGAGTTGTAGTAAATTAATTACGGATGTTCAAACTTGGCCGAAACTCATTTTCTGCACAACAATTAGCCAAAATCACTATCTTTAACCCTTATTATCTTTATGTTCGAGACCTTTTGGACGAAAACTCCTGAACTGAAACTTCTAGATATCGATACAAACTTTCCAAAACCGCCGAGTTCGTTCTCTAACGATCGACGTACACCGTTTTACGACTAGTTTTCCAAAGCCATTTTTGTTAACTTCATGATAATTCCGACGACATTGTTTTGCGACGAAAAGTGATAATTTCACCATAAATTATTATAAAACCATTGTAGGATGACATTTTGACGTAAAAACTTGTAAAGTGATTTTTGAATGGTCAAGACGTCAAAAGAGTATTTTTCGACGAAAAGTAATATTTTCAAAACTCGCAAATGGTATAAATAACATACGAAGTGCATACATAACATTACATTGCAACTCATGACATATCATATCATTCGTAGTAGGTCCCGGTTGACGCATCACATTAAAGTCTCCCATGTTCGGAGCATCACTATAAAGTCTCCCATGTTCGGAGCATCACTATAAAGTCTCCCATGTTCGGAGCATCAACTTAAAGCCTCCCCGGTCCGGAGCAGAATGTCTCCCTATGGGAACGGAGCATTTTCAATTTAAGTCTCCCATGTTCGGAGCATCAACTTAAAGCCTCCCCGGTCCGGAGCAGAATGTCTCCCTATGGGAACGGAGCATTTTCAATTTAAGTCTCCCCTGTTCGGAGCAGTGCAAAGTCTCCCATGTTCGGAGCATCTCTGAATTATTATATACTTGGTACTATATTGTGAACTATTATGACCACTTATACTTGACTACTTGACACGCTATACGTTGTGCAATGGGTTGTGTACACACAGGTTGCAAGTTTTGTATGGGCGGAACTTGGAATTGAGTGGATATACAATGCCTTTGCTTTGTGGACTATTTCCGACGACCGAAACCTTGGACTCTTTCATACGAGTTTTCTTATTTTGCTAAACGTGTTTACTCACCAACTATTTTCATAGTTGACCCGTTTTTCTCTCATGCATTTCAGGTGATCGTTAGTAAGCTTTTTCTACCAGGTCTTGCATAATGAAGTTTTCACTTGTCACTACAAATCATTATGTAATAGAACGCAATATTTTGGGAACTAAACTTTGTAATATATTTGCCGATGACGGCTAAACCGGTATTGTAATGGTGTATTCTTTCTTTTAAATATTAACGTTGGTATGTTCTATTATCTTGTGCTTATGTTCTCTTCCGTTACACCTCGTGTTTCCGCCTCCGGCGAGGGTGTGACAATATATACCCAATGAATTAAGGATATAAGGAGAACTTTTTGTTCTCGAGTTTTATGTTCTCCTGCATTAGTATAAACTAGCAGGGTATCTGCGCGTTGCGGCAGCGACTATCATGTAATTAAAGTTTTTGACAAACAATGTTTTTTGATAATACGTTTTTCGTGACAAGAACTTTATAAAAGACGGTAATTTTAGGTCCTAATAACTTCAAACTATATCATGTTAAAAGTAGATAGTAAAAAACATAGACATTGCATTTAATTTATTTTTTTGTCAGTTTTAGTATGTTTCAAGAGAGTATTTAAAAATTTATTCTAATAGCTTGTTTGTATGATGTGGTTTATTAATTATATTTTTGCATTAAGTGATGTGTTAATGATTATATTAATTGAATGTGTCAAATATATATGTTGGTGCATAAGTTAATTGTACAACATGCATATATATTAGTATTGTTTTGCATTTAAGTTGCAATGTCTTAATTATGTAAGAGTGTGAAAGTCTGTATGTCATTCATCTCATAATACGGTACATTAAATACGAATATGTAGATGATTCTAGATACGGGCCTAGAGCCCAATACAAATACATAAGTAATATTACGGGCTAACACTCCCCCGCAGTTGGAGCGGGATAACGCTCAAACTGGTACGAAACTCCTCAAACAATGCAGAAGGCAATCCTTTAGTGAAAATGTCTGCATACTGATATCGAGAAGGAACGTGAAGAACTCGAACCTGACCAGCAGCAACCAAGTCCCGAACAAAATGAATATCAATCTCAATGTGCTTGGTACGCTGATGTTGAACCGGATTGCAAGATAAATAAACGACACTAACATTATCACAATAAACAAGCGTAGCGGAAGACAAGGGTGTATGCAACTCACGAAGCAAATTTCGCAACCAACAAGTCTCAGCAACAGCATTGGCAACACCACGATACTCTGCCTCTGCACTAGAACGAGAAAGGGTCGGTTGATGCTTAGAGGACCATGACAGTAGGTTGTTGCCAAGGAATACACAGTATCCGGAAGTCGATCTCCTAGTGGTAGGACAACCAGCCCAATCTGCATCTGAATAAGCAACCAAGGATGTAGTAGATGAGGCAAACAACTGAAGCCCATAGTCTAAGGTACCCTAAACATACCGCAAAATCCGTTTAAGAGCCGAGAAATGGGGTTCGCGAGGGTCATGCATATGAAGACAAACCTGCTGAACTGCATAAGATATATCTGGGCGAGTAAAGGTGAGATACTGAAGAGAGCTTGCAAGACTCCGATATAAAGTAGGATCAGAGACCGGATCACCATCATCCCCCAGTTTAGACTCAGTGTCAACAGGAGTCCGACTGGGATTACAATTAACCATATGTGCTCTCTCCAAAACCTCAATAGCATATTTCTTCTGAGATAAAAACAGCCCTGAAGAATCACGTGTAACAGTGATACCCAAAAAATAATTAAATGGACCCAGATCTGTCATAGCAAACTCATGATGTAAGGATCCAATAATCTGCTGCAACAAACTCTCAGAAGAAGCGGTGAGAACAATATCATCAACATATAGTAACAGGTAAGCAGTATCTGTCCCCTGTCTGTATATAAATAATGATGAGTCACAACGACTATGAGAAAACCCGAGAAAACCCAACCCGAGTGATATAAGATGCAAATCGCTGAAACCAAGATCTAGGGGCCTGCTTCAGTCCATACAGAGACCGCTGTAATAAACACACATAATCAGGATGCTCAGAATCCCGAAACCCCGGAGGCTGATGCATATAAACTGTCTCAAATAAGTCACCATGCAAGAAAGCATTCTTGACATCAAGCTGATGAATCGGCCAATGCCGAGAAGTAGCTAAACTCATAACAGTCTGAATAGTGCCCGGTTTAACCACCGAACTAAAGGTCTCATCTACATCAACCCCCTCTAATTGATTACTACCATTCGCCACAAGACGAGCCTTGTACCGACTAAGAGTGCCATCAGTCAAATACTTATGGCGAAAAAGCCACATAGAGCGAATAATGTTGGTGTCAGTGGGCCTAAGCGCTGGACTCCAAGTTTTGTTCTTAATAAGTGCAGTGTATTCATCACGCATAGCATTTTGCCAATTTAGATCAGTAAACGCATCACAATAGGTTTTTGGTAATGGTGAAACCGAAGACACATGCATATTAAGACGCTCAGTAGGACGATTAGTCCCGACACAAAATCGTGTGACCATAGGATGAATCGAGACAGGGTTAGGGTTGTGAGGAGGGTCCGGGATAATGTGTTGTTGTTGGTTTACGGGTGGTGATAGATTTGGTGTATGTTGTTGGGCGGCAGGTGGTGTTGGGGATTGTGATGGGTCATGGGCTGCGTCATGTTGGGCTGTATTGGGATTGGTGGGAATTGGTGTAGTTGGCTCGTTTGTGGGTTGAGAGACAGTAGGTTGCACGACGGGGGCAGATGGAATAAATGGAGGATTTATATCGGGTGAGTCATCCAAGAAATTGTATTTAGGTGCTGATGTTGGTTTAGAAGTGACATATGGAAAAACAGTTTCATCAAAGGTTACATGACGAGAAATGATGATTTTATCGGTGTTTAATTCGAGGCAACGATACCCACGATGATTTGAAGCTTGACCTAAATAGATGGAGGGTGTGGTGCGTGGTTCAAGTTTGTGATTAGGATATAAGTGGGGGTAACATAAGCAACCAAATGTGCGTATAAGACTATAATCCGGGTTTTGGCCAAACAGTCGGGTATAAGGGATTTCGTTGGTAATAGCAGTTGAGGGCAAGATATTGAGTAAGTGAATAGCCATATTGAGAGCTTCAACCCAAAATGTTGGTGGAAGGTTGGCTTGAAAAAGCAAGGTCCGAATGAGATTATTGATGGTGCGAACCATGCGTTCAGATTTGCCATTTTGTTGTGATGTTTTGAGGCATGAAAAGCGAAACTGAATGCCATTGTCGGCAAAAAGTGTATGTAGGTTACGGTTGTCAAATTCACCACCATGATCACACTGAAGGGATCGGATTTCACACCTAAATTGAGTGCGAACATAATTACGAAATATTAAAAATTTAGACACGACATCAGATTTGTTAATTAAAGGATAAACCCAAACAAAATACGAATAATGATCCAAGAACAATACATAATATTTAAAACCCGAAAGACTCGGAATTGGTGAAGTCCATACATCCGAGTGAATAATGTCAAAACAAGCATTAACGACAGTATTGGAACTGGCAAATGGAAGTCTAATGTGTTTGCCAAGCTGGCAAGCATGACAAAGAATGGGAGGCTTCTCATTATTACAAGAAATGGAATTATTTGAAACTAGACGACGCAACACTTCGCTTCCTGGATGTCCAAGACGCTGATGCCACGTATGTTGACTGACTAGTAGTGCTTGAGGAATGGGAGACGGAGCAGTGACTGGATAAAGGTCCCCCGTGCTATCACATCGGAGAAGCACCCGACGAGTCATGAAATCCTTAACAGAAAATCCAAAGGGATCAAATTCAACAGTGCAGTGATTTTCACGAACAAATTGACGAACAAATATCAAATTTTTGACAATATGGGGGGTAATAAGAACATTATTCAGGTGAAGAGGTCGAAAGGGAGTTGGCAAAATACTATGACCCGTATTGGTGACAGGAATAGAATGCCCATCACCAACCGAGACAGACGGATACATGCACGTATTAAAAACATGACTAAGACTATTAACTGAAACATTAAGATGTGAGCTCGCACCTGTGTCCATGTTCCAGGCGCCATTGTTTAGGTATTGGGGTGTCATAGCATGAAATGCATGAGGAACAACTGTCTCATGACCCGAACCAAACGTAGGACGAAACTGTCCCAAAACTTGTTGACCCAAGACCTGTTGACCCGAAGCAAAAGTGAGACCCACCGGATGTTGAACCGTAGACTGACCCATGATAAACAACCTGTTATTTACAAGTTTCTCTTCCGAAAAAAAACTGAAACAAATTAATGAAAGAGGCCCTTAATTCTTTAACCAATATCAAATATATAAAACCCAAGTCAACAATGGCTGCACTTCAATATATAGGAACTTGAACCAAATAATTGAATGCACTTTTAACTTTACCAATTTAACAAACGTATAGTTTGTTTAAGATAGAATTTAATATGTTACACGTAATTTTACCAATTAACAAACGAGGCTATGGAACCAAATAATTGAGGACACCAACGTAGCAGGAACAATAATTACAGCAACAAAAAAATAACTATCCGTGACCTACCACGAATAACCACAAACGATTCATGACCGAGCACGAATACCTCAAGAACAGTGGTGTGGATTTGTGACCTTAGCACAAATCACCAACACGAAGAATAAAAAGATGACTGGAAAAGTTTAGAAGGAGGGTTGTTTTTGGTTTCTGTGATTAGGGTTTTTTTTGAGATCTTAATGGCGTGATACCATGTAAGAGTGTGAAAGTTTGTATGTCATTCATCTCATAATACGGTACATTACATACGAATACGTAGATGATTCTAGATACGGGACCTAGAGCCCAATATAAATACATAAGTAATATTACGGGCTAACAAATTATTTAATGAAGAGAATAATCTTACTCCTTATATGTAGCTTAGATACAACAAAGTTGGCAATGTTACAATCATATTTGATATTTGTTAACAAAAGACGAAACATCCTTAATTTGGTAATGTACTTCCCTAACAACGTTAGTATCGAAGCTCCATCTTGCTCATACTAATATTTAATCTTGCAGTAAAAGTTAGTGGGAAATTTTAGTGTTATGAACATTCTAGCTATCTTATACTTTAGAAATTGCATTTATTTAACTTTATTCAGCAATAGACATTGACCAAGAGTGAAAGCAGAAATTATGGCTCCATTGGATGGTGGTTATTATGGGTGCAACTTTTTTATGTTTTGGTGACAAAATGACTAAGAAAGACAAAAATGTACGATTAATAATTAAGTATTGAATCATGCAAACCCCAATTTTAACCGTTCAAAACTAAATTAAAAGAGCAAAACGAATATTGTGGATTGGTTGTGATTGTCATATCTGTCATGCTCAAAGACTACGTCACACTCGTACCCACCTCTCATTATTCCCCACTCACAAAACTATGTTTCCCTTTCATTTTGAACTGTCCTCCATCATGGTTCAATATGTAAAAGAAGTCCTTGTCATTGTGCATAATGCTACAAGTTGGTCATAAATACTACTAACCCCGTTTCATAATTATTATCTGGTGTTAATTTTTAAAGTATTTATTTTACAACTTTTATCTTAAATATTTTTATTTGTGTTATATAATACTTGATGAAAATTATACCAACGAAAATACATTTAAAACTCAATCCGTTTATATATTTTTCATCAAGTAATATATAACACAAATAAAAATATTTAAGATCAAAATTAAAAACTAAATATTTCAATAGTCAACACTAGACAACAATTATGGGACAAAGAGAGTAAACAGGATCCAAGGTGTAACAAATCCTAACAAACCAACAAAACCAATAGTTAAACGAGGATTTCAATACGATGCTATTGCACACACCGAAAATATCAGTTTTTTTAAAGGAAAGAATCACAGTTTTGGATCATATTAAGCGAATTTTATTATAAATATAGCATTTACTGCTCATACGTCAAAATCTATGGCATTATTTTTTAGTAACTTGATTTTCGAAAACCTTGACAGAACCAAACGTCCAACATTTATTTCAGTTTCGATTGTTGATACATTCTTTTAATAGTAGTTACTATTTAGATAGTTCTTTTATAAGTCTATGTCTCAAGTCAACCAAGCCCATTAGATTTAACTAAACAGAAAGCCTAACAAATTTAGCTAATTATAAATTTTGTTTGCATGCATCCTCAAGACTTACATATGCCGACGTTTTAGTCTCCCAAGTATCATCATGAGATTCTTGGCCGCTAATCTTTCTTCCATTCGTTTTTTCCACAGTAGTTTTTGGTTATTTAAGGGGGTCACAATGTCATCAATTTATACTTTCTTAAGATAAAAAAAAAACACAAAATCAAGATAATTATGAACAATGGCTAGGCTAGAATGTCCTGCGAACTCGCATTAGCCGCCAAGTCCACATATATGAAGGAACATATGTTTGTCTACTTTGAAAGATCAATTGTTGAGGATAGGAACCTCGCCAGAGAGCTTAGAAAGGTTTGTATGGAGTTAACCTAGATCATTAAGAAGAGCGAAGGTGTTATTGGGGAGCTGGAGGTGGTGAAGGGTACGGCTCTCGCTTTGAAGAGTGTAGTTTTTTTTAGAGACATTCAAAACAGTGATACATTGAAGGCTATGGAGCTGTTGATTCAGGTTAAAGAAACAGAGCTTCAGGTACGTGAGAAGCAACTTTTTCTTGAGAAGATCATGTTGTTTAGGAAGGGTTTCATATTTTCATAGGTTGCTTTTTTGCGATATCTGATGTACATGGTCAATGATATGTTATATTATTCTTATGTGCCAATTTTTTTTTTTTTTTTTTTTTTTTTATTTTTATTTATTTTTTTTTTTTTTGAGATTTAACTATATTTATACTGGTTTCGAGCTAAGTTAGATTGCTAAAATTAAATCTTGTATTTTGTATCCCATAATTAGCTTTCATAAAAACAGCTAATAAGTAATCAACTTTTGTTAAACTGACTCATTAGTTGCACTTGAGAAAGTTATATGGCCGTTAGTTTTTAGCATAACCAAACATACCTTAAAACGCCTTTTAAGATGCACATGGTGTAAAACTAATAGTTTGCGCAAAAAGCGTGTCTCATGTGATATGATACAACAAGAATTACCCTTTTCACCCATTGGTTGTCCCACACATTTCCACACCATGTGCACTCGATTCATCAAATAGCAATCACAAAACATATGACTCCATCATAAATAATTCACAACCGTTAGGAATTAAACATACCTGACATGCACATAAACATGATAAGTCAAATTAAAGTCTAAATATCTGCACCCCCACATCCTCAAACCCAAGCCGCATATCTGCAACCCCCTCCCCCCCCCCCCCCCCCCCACCAATAAAAACAATGAAACCTGAACACCTTCACTTCATTACGAAACTGTAACAACACAAAAAGACCACAAAAGCGATTATTCTTTCATTAGTCCACCACACAAGCGAGACATTGCTAATTTCCAAAAAACATGAATTGTTCAACGACTTGTTTAATGATATGATCATACACAAACTTAAACTTAAACATAGACTGTTCAGCTAGACAATAATCAGAGAATCATCATGACTTGCATCCCTAAACCTGAACAACGCTACCTCCCCACGAAAATGCAACAATGCAGAAGGACAACAAAAGCGATCGCACTTCCACTAGTCCAATTACTCCTTACTTTAATTGTTGAGCTCGGAAAACCTAGAATTTTTACAGATCTAGTCTGGGGTTAACTTTTGAGCGTTCTCCTTCCTACATATTCTACCTTAGCTCAATCTGATGACGATGTTGTACTTGAGATTGGAGAAAAATGAACATGTGTTAAAAATTAGCGAAACACATACATTTCTTTTAAAATAGTATAACTGAATCTAAAGATTCTAACCTTTGGTATCTTTTGCTGTCCAACCATTCCATTTTTTTTGTTGGTATTATCCAACATATCATCTAGAGTGAAATCAACAGCTCTTATTTTGCGCGAGGTATTGAAATGAAACTGGAATATATGTTTCTCCTATTCGATCGCCAGTATTTGTGCTGGTATTCGCTGGACGTCGGGTGCTTCGAGCATCTGAACCAACATGGGACACTGATATCCGGTGATGACATCGGCACACGGGGTGAAGAAAGTAAACATCGATGTTACCGTTTCATCCGAAAAAAAGGCTTTAAATTATACCGGTATGCTCAACATCAATATTCAAAATGTGAGTATCAGTTTTTTAAGGTCAATATGGCGCGCAGTTTATTATGATATTACTTGTAGTGGGCTCTGGTTTAAGTCCATGATTTATGCACTCCCAAACTCCATCATCGTTCCTGACCTTGCTCGTATAGTCAGTGCATGATGTGTAATACCAATCTCTAGATCTATTGGCAGTAAATATTGTTGCTACACGGGTGAATCTGACACCTCATGACCATAAGTAAACATAAGAATTTTCTAAAATATAATGCCAAACACTACTTAATACGTGTGGACTAAACAGTCAAATAAGAAAAAGCGTATGATGTAAGTTTAAGGGTTCTTAGTTTCATGATAGCTTACCTTGTAGCTCTTTGGGTTTTGCTGAAGCAGCAACACTAAAGATTATTAGTTCTTTAGCCTCTCTTTCTCTCGATGTTCGAGACGGTAATTGCAAACGTTAAGCGACAAATTTAGTTTGTACATTTTCCTGTATATGTTACATATTCATATGTAAATATCCAACTCACATGCCAAAATCTATTGGAAAAAACTTATTAGGCTATATTTGATTCAAATGCAAGTCAATTACTCGGTAAATGCTCAGCTTCTGGAATGTCTGGATTTAAGTAATAGTGAGTTGCTGGTAAGGTAGATATGTAAGTCTGTAATGTAACGATCAACGCTCTAAGTGCACGTTTCTTGTAATTAGAAAATATTAGACTACTTTAAATGTCAAGTAAATACCTCTATAACGCGACACGCGGCATGAGCTGACAACAATAATAATGGGCCTCTCCATCTTTACAAGCGAGCCCTTTGTCAAACTCTCGTGCATATCATCCCACATTGTAAAGTCGGTGATATTTTCACTGTACACGTGACAATTTTATCAAATTTTGAAAGAAAGATATGTTTCTCACTTTATATTAAAAACTTATTGGGTATATGAAGTTACTTACTCCAAATTTTCATGTTGATTTTTCTTCTTACAATATGCCAACTATTGGGATCTCCAGAAATTATCTCTTCTCTAACTGATCTTACACAACCTATATAATCAATGAACACAAAGCAAATTTAAGATACTTATCTTATTTACAAAGGTAGAACAATATAACTATTCATTACCTGTTAGAACAAGATGCTGAATTTTACCCTGGCTATTTGGCTAAGGTATCTTGAAACCAAGCTAATTATATGAAATAAAGTTAAAAAAGTGGCTTGGAAAACCAACAGCTGTTGTATTTTCAAACTTTGTATATCTTCCAAATCTGAGACTCGTTCTATTCTCAAGAGTCTGCTGCCACTTGCTTGTTGGTTTGCAACTGAAATCTGAAATCCTATACGCTGATCCAAGTTCGAGGAATGAACTAAAGTACTCAATGTCATTGATATTCATATTTGCTTGTACAACATTGCCGAACGTACCTCTCTATCAAGCAATATACATAAATAGCTAATCGGTTTTAACTTGGGGATATTTCGGGCTATCCATCTACGATAGACTTTGGTTTCTAAGATTCTATTTCGGTCCCCAAGATTATGACGCCCAATGTTGTTCTCTACCATTCTAATGACAACATTAAACATAAAACAAATAGTATGAAAAAACAACTTTGCTAATAACGACTTTAATAAGAAAACTATTCGCAACTCTTACTATAATAAGAAAACTAATAACGACTTTGCTAATAAAAAGCACTAATGATAGCATGACAAAAACAATTTCAACAAAATAACGACTTTAATAAGAAAACTATTCCCAACTCTTACTCTCGACAACTGCACCATAAAAATACCATAATGCATCATCTTATTAGTTTAGTATTTCAGATGACAACCATATCATATTTTCTTAATAACAATGTAAATTGGAACCTAATATCAAAGAATCCCGTGTTGTCTAAATTGCTACTGAAAGATTTTTATAAACCATATGTTTCCTAGTATTTGGCAGCTTCATTATTTTTCTGTTTTAAAAATAATTTTAGTCCTTCAGATAACCTTGTCCCGAATAAAGTCCAAGACGACCCTCTGCAAAACATTGATATCAAAAATAAACATTAGACAAACAAAGATGAAACATTTATGCAAAGAAATTAAAACAACAAAAAGCCCAAAAAATAGTATAAACCAAAATGTTTCCTCACAAAACATCCTAAAACCAAACATAGACTTTCGTAATTATCATGTATTTATACAAAGCAACAAAACATTGAATTGCAAAACAATCATCAAGCAAACAAACATGAACCTAACCCAAGTTGTACCATAAAAATAGACTGATTAAATCCTGATACAACCATGCACTTAAATTTTGCATCATAAAACATTCAAAAAAACTAAATGGTTAAAACAAAGCATATGTACACAAATAACAACTTCATACACAACAGATTTACCAGAATGGTTGAACAATAAGTTCTAGTTTGTCTAACCTTCAAGTTTATGAATATAGCACATGAATACACCAGCACACTAAAACCTACAACAAACAAAACATGAGATAGTTGATGTGAACTTACTCAGTTTCCATATATGTAAACCCTAACCACGTAAATATAACACATCAAATGCAATAACAAACCAAAAAGTTGCAACAAAAAAAGCCTACATACTTGCACCTTCCAAATCACAAACTGAATTTCAACATCTCTAATCCCTAATTGCAAATAAAACATGAAACAGTCAAAGTACACTACATGGTTTCAAATTTAAAACTACACCTACATTGAAGACGCAGACTAAAAAAACTATTTAAACATACCTACACACCAAAACTACTCCAAACGAAGCTAATATAGCACACGAATACACCAACATACTAAAACCTGCAACAAACAAAACATGAAAAACATGAAGTGAACTTACTCATTTTTTCCATATATGTAGACCCTAACTACATAAACATAACACATCAAATGCACTAACAAACAAAAAAGTTACAACAAACAAAGCGTCAAAGATTTAAACTAAGTTTAATACTTACACCTTCCAAACAACACACCGAATTTCAACTTATCTAACCCTTAATTGCAAACAAAACAAGAGACAGTCGAAGTACATTACATGGTTAAATGTTCAAAAATACACCCATATTGAAGAAACTGATTAAAATAGGTGTTTAAACATACATGCAAACCAAAACTACTCTAAACGAAGCTTCAAAAATCTTCTCGTCAATACCCAAACGAAGATTGCATGAGAAGATAGATAAGTGACCACTTTCGGAAATTCCCACCAAATATTCTATGTATTTTATATATAGCTAATCACACTAATAATGAAAAACACATGTTAAAAATGCGACTAACCTAAGAAATTAAGTGGCAACTTAGTGGAAAACACACCAAAACACATTCTCTAATAGCCAATACAAGTGTTAAGCATGCAACTAACATCCAAAAATAAGTGACAACTTAGTGGAAAACCCACCCACAATCACAACAAAACTCATTTTTAATCCTTCTAAGCCGACGGCTTGGCTCGGTGTGTGAACAGTGCCAGCTCGATCTGCGGCTCCACAATGCACCTAAAGCCATCCCACTCCCTTGAGCCAACTTCCCAATCGACGGTAATGAATAACATCAACTCCAAATTCCACTTCAATGAATGTTATATAGTATAATATGTAACACTAGTATTATTAAAGTAATAATCTATTTATTCTCACTAAAAGAAATAAATATATCTTGGGGGTTTATGAGAAAAGGGTTCAAAGACATTCGTATAATACTTGATTAGAATGCGTGTAACTAAACATTGTCCTTTATTTAGCCATAAGCGGACCTTGTTTCTAACCGCCCATGTATCATCGAGACAAGTGGAGTAATCAATGAATGGAATTAAAAAAGAGAAGTAGTGCATTACACATGTTATATATTTGTGTGGATAGAGGATAAGTAGAAACAAATGTAGAATGATATAACATTACTATTGTTAATAAGAAAAATGGTATTTCCACCACTACATATGACATTCTATCATCCTACTTGTATGATCGTGACAAGTTAAGTAATCAATGAACGAAATTAGGAAAGAGAAACAGTGCATTACACATACTATATATCTGTGTGTAAAACTAATTAAAAAGATTAGTAGAAACAAAACGTAAGATGATATAACATTACTCATGTTAATATTTTGTTTATAAATCCGTTAGTTTTCATCTTTCATTCTTCCATTAGACATTGGGTATGTAAAGTGAAAATAGCACTACCAGAAAGCATTAGTGACAAGCTGATTGGTGCTAAACAGTCAAGTCTAACAGACTAAAAACTGCTCAAACACTAATGCAATTAAGATCAGAGGAATATAGGGAATTCCTGGGTCGTTAAATCCCACGGAGGATGAATTGGTGTTAAAACACTTAATCAGATGGTAGAATGATTACTAAGGATAGCAATCAGTAGGGTTTTGGATGGAAAATTATACTAAAAGAAAAAAAATCTACAAATTAAAGCGACTTAAATGCAAATTAAAAAGATTAAAAAGTTAAAATCTATTAAATAAACGCTATCACTATTTTTACAGATCGATGAACGTTTATTTTATAAAACCTAAAACTTAAAACTTACGTTTAAAATAAAATTACGTCTACGTACAAAATAAAATGTGAGTTTTAAAGAAATAAAAAAGCTACAAATATGAAAATGATATTTTAACAATCCTAATAATAAAAGAAAATTATTGGAAAAAGAAAATTATTTTTACAACTATTTATTTAATTATTATTAATTAAAAACTATTTATTAAGTATTTAAATTGCACTAAAATACAAGAAAATACAAAATTAACCTAGAAAAATGAAATTATAACTTGGAAAAATCTAAAATATGATAAAACTTATTTTAAAACTAAAAATATATTTTTTAGACTTATTATGTATTTATTATTAATTTAATACTATTTAAAACTAATTAAAATACTAAAAAATACTTTTTAAACTAAGAAAATTATGGAAAAATACTTTTTATTACTTTTATATTTATCTTAACCTAAGAAAATTGAAAAATCATTTTTTTGGACTTTTTATAATTTATTTGTATTAAAAGCTATTTAAAAATACCTAAAAACTGTTTTTAATTAAGAAAAATAGCAAACAGTTATGAAAAATTATGAAAATTTCAGGAAAAGTCTATTTTAATATCCTGAATCTAGGAAAAATAGAAAAACATAGGCTTGTGTGGAGAAATAAGCAACTGCAGTTGTAACTGCTTATTAATAAGCACTAGAAAAAGCCAAATGATAACCAAAGACTACCAACTTGATACAGAAGCTAAAATATGCTATAATGACTCAAATGCAACCAAAATCAACAAGCTTGAACCTCTGGATTACTAGTTAACACAGATTTGAGGTTTAAGCTAAATAAGCAAAACAGATTTTTGGTATACTACTTTGAGCTTAACCACAGAACACACAATAAGCTAGAACTAAAAAGAAATTATTGGAACTTGTATAAGACCTGGTTGAGAGTGTATAAACCAAAACTCAAACAATGAAAAGCTCTTATGAGCTTGTGAGAAGCTTTTGCAAAACCTGACAAAACACTGAGTAAAACTCAGTATATACTGAGTTAGTTGGGACAGAATTATAAGCACTTGCAGGCTTATTAAATAAGCTGCAAATGGAAAAATGACACTTGGAACCTTGAGACAGCTTGGTTGGCTTCTCAAAAAACTAAATTGCATAAGCTATGGGTCACTATTAAGCTCTCTAAGAGCTTGTGAAATGGGGTTCCAAACCTGTGCACAGGGCACAATTTGACTTTTTGAACAAAATGAGACAGTTGACTTATGTGAGATTTGAATGATCCTAGGCTATTGATTGTGATGTATTATGGTAAATTAAAACTAGATTAAGCACTGATAACAACTTTTAAGCTACTATGATGTTTTTTTTTAGACTCTAAAACTTAACAGTGAGCAAATTAAGATGAGATTAAAGATGATTTGACTTTTTACTAAACAAAGCACTGGTTTTCTTGTTTCTTTGAACTAATTAGACTAAGATTGACATGTAGCAACCAAGAACAAAGTCTGCAACAACCTTTTACACAGTGAACTGCACAAATCCAAACACCCTTTAAAATGACAGTTTTGAGTTTTTTCAAAGAGTTTCAATGATTCAGACCATGAGCATGATTTCAAACCTGCTATTATCACTAAATAGGACTAAATTAACTTTAAACAACAACAATAACAACATAAGACAGTGATATACCAAGATTGATAAAAATGCTTACAAATTGGTTTCCAATGTAAAACTGAGAACCAAGGCCTAAAAACACATCCTAAAGCTTCCCATGAAGCACTAATCCCAAGACCATCCACTATTTATCCTGCTCCAGCCTTCTTGAACATCAATCCTGTGATTTTTGAATTTCACTGAATTTTTTAGTATTTTTGGTAATTTTCTGCTTTTACTTCTAAACTATATTTTAAAGTCTCTAAAAGCTTCAATAAGCTTTCTTAGGAGCTTATATGACTTACTCAGTCCAAAGTAACAACTTCTAACAACAGTTCAACATATTTGAGATTTTTGAATAAGAAGAAAATTGCATAACTTGAGATATAGCTTGAAACTAGAAATTGATGCTTACAAAAGTTTTATATTACACTGAAAACATGAAATACAAGATTTAAAAGCTTTAAAATGCACTGGAATTTAGAATTAAGCTAAAACGACAATGAAAATTAAAATTACACTAGATATCTAATTACATTGCACAATCCTTGATATTTATTGACTTCAAACTTCACTTGTCGACCTCTGAACTAATCCCATCATATCCTGACCATTGATTTGAGCCAGATATTCAGATTTGCCACTTGGCGATTTTGGCGCCAAAAATGTCTTCGAGCAGGTTTTCTGAATTAATGGGCTTTGGATTGGTGTGGAGGTGGAAGGAGACAGCTGGGAGGTGATGTGGAGGTGAAAAGGTGGAAAACCAGTGGTTAAAAACCACTGGTTTTGGTGAAACAGGGGTGAGGGAGGAAGGTCTACAGTGGCGCGGTATTATCTGATTTTAAAAACTGGGCCGGGTCACTGTTTTTGGGTTGGATTGGGCTTAAAGTAATAATAGGGTCCGTTTGGCTTATTAATAATCACAAGGACTAATAGTGTAATTTAGCCAAAGTTGAGGGGCTGGTTATGACAAGTTTCCAAGCATATCATAAGGATCAAACCTGCCAAGTAAGATTAGTACAAGGACCATTGTTGAAAATTTCCATTTTTTTTTAAATCCAGGGACTAAAATTGTCAAGTTTGAAACTTGAGGGACCAAATATGTAAATTCTCAAAAGTTTTCTCATAAGGACCATTTATGTCAAATATGAATAGAACAAGGTTTATTTTTGATCAATTTCACTTTTTAAAACCTTAAGGACTATTTTTGACACTTTTGCAAAGTTAAAGGACTAAAATTGTCAATTTGTGATTTTTGAACTTTAAAGGGTTTGTTTTGACAACTTTTGAATCTTATGGACCTAAAATGATATTTGCAAGTTTTTAAATTACCAGGGACTGATTTTGACAACTTTTGTAACTTGGGGGACTAAAACTGCCAATTATGCAAACTTAATACGTTTTTCACCAGATTTTGATGTTTTTGCATTTAAAATATATGAAACACTTGTTTGTGATATTTTTATCATTTTGATGTGTTTCTGAGTGTTTTCAGATGTTTTTGGCATTCTAACAGTATAAAAATGATGAGTATTTAGACACTCATCACAAGCAGTAGCAGGTAGTACTAGTTTGTTTTAATAAAGGCTAATGATTTGCACACCTAAAAAGTTATTTGCACACTCAAAGTACAAAAAGTTGAAGAAAAGTATTTAATAATGTACAAGTATTTAATGCATAGATGGAGTGTCCCAATCAAATTCAAAGTGTGCAAATCAATTCTCTTTAATAAAGGGTTTGGTTGCGTAGCTGTATAGCTATAACTAATACGTGAAAATGCTAGTTGCTAGTAAATGCTATTACAAATAGCATTTTAATTTGAGAGGTGATTTGCACACTCTCATAAATGATTGAAACACTCAAATTTAAATTTTCTTGACATACATATTCTCACATTATTTTTAGTCATGTTCATCCTATAAGGATATAAAATGTTCAAACACACTAAATTTGAAAGTCCTAATCATTTATGGAAGTATGCAAATTACCTCTTGATGCAGGTTTTACTGACCAGGTCTTAAATTTATAGTGTCTCGCAATACTTATGGTCTACCCTAGTGCACTAACGGGCAGTGTACCCGGTCGTGTGTAGTGTAGTAAACGGTAAAGCCGAGGTCGTCCCAAGAGCTATGTGTGTTGGATTATTACTAAGTCTAGTGTCACAGAATAATGATGGTTTTGATAGGGATTTAATTAATTAAACTACTAATGCAGAATAAAGTAAATGAAAGCAGATAAATGGAAAAGAGAAATCAATAGAGAAGTGGTGCTAACCTAGTTAATCATCCTAGCTAGTTATGTCTATGTCTACTTACTTCCAATTACTTCAGGTGGGGTCAAATTTGAGAGGACAACATTTGGTCAATTCGCCCTAACCTATCAGCAAAGATGACACCACAGGAGAAATCAGGCGCACCGTCATAAGTCCTGTTGTTCCCGGTCCCCTAAGTCAAGTCATTAAGTACCGCTACATGCTAGATTCATAATAGTGAGTGCCCGACCGTTAGAAACTTAGACACTACACCCCCCAATTCTTAAGTTCATCCAAACGATAGGTGATCAGTTGGTCAAATCGCACAAGTAGAAAGGGTCGTCAGTTGGTCATATCTTACCCTTCCCATCTCAGTCCGCTCACCTAGGGTCAGTTGGTCATATCTCCTAGGAAATTGGCCTCTACCGCCATTCAAAACTACCGAACCAAGGGTGACTACCAATGAACTATGCATGCATACACTTAGAAATAATTGTACGGAACTAAAGGTAAACGTAAACAAAACAATTAAGGAATCATAACTAGGCTAGCACCAAAAGGTGCTTAGCCGCTCATATTAGTCATGCAAATCAATTCAATATTCAAAGGTACGAAATACATTAATTGAAAGTAAAAGAAATATAAAACGCTAATGCTTATCGTAATGGAGTGACTTCTCCCTTGGAAACAGCTCCGTATGCTCCTCTAGACCTGCCTTGAGCTTTTTCCCACGTTCTCAGAGTGTTGTGTGTGGAATAGGATGATTAGAAATGCTGGAATTCGTGGGGTATTTATAGGCCAGATCTGGGTTACGGCGTAACCAATATAGGAGTTACGTCGTAACCTTCTATTCCTTCGTAAAATGCACTAGATCTGCTGGTTACGGCGTAACCTTATGAGTGGTTATGCCGTAGTCTTCAATAAAATCGGTTACGTCGTAAGTGATGCAGCAGTTACGGCGTAAGTATCAGCGGCGTGGAACCTCTTTTGACCTAATGTAGTTACGTCGTAACCTCTAGAAGGAGTTACACCGTAATCTTCTGATAAGTTGGCATACTGAGTCACGCAATAGTTACGGCGTAATGTGAGAGATGAGTTACGCCGTAACTTCTTCAAAATAGCATACTGTGATAAATCTTTAGATATGTTTCCATTTCCGCGTCTCTTTAGCTCCAATGCTCGTAATTTACCTGAAAGTGGAAAACAATGAAAAACAAGCGTAAATCCATATAAATGATATAAATAACAAGCATTATCGGGGGTAATTGACACTTAATATTCAGGACTATTTGATGTTATCAAATATCCCCCCACTTGAACTCTACTTGCCCTCAAGTAGACCTTATTAGATAGATTCCTAAAAAGATATCTCCCATAAACTGGAAAATATGAGTTTACAAATCCCTTATGCTAGAATAAAACAAAGCCGAACACCTCACGAAAGGGGAACAAACACTCAAATCTCTCAACTATTCTAAGTGTCAATTTCGGGGTGATCACTCAATCGCACAGTCATAACATGTATTCTATCATAAGCTTGGCGGTTACACAAATCTCCACAACTAGAGTTAAGGGCTAAACAATTCTCGAAGGCAATATGGGTAGACACGACAAAGGTTAAGGGGTGACTCGTCATTACTAACATGTCACGGCGAAGTGGACAAAATCAATGATACATGACCAAATCCATGGCGAAGACACCAAATATTGCTCGCTGCATCACCTAGACACGCTTCATGACTAAAAGGGTAGGATAAGACATGGGATATATAATTGGTGTAAAATAAAAAACAAGCAGGTAGTCTAAACCTATAACCAAGTCATCACCACTTACCGTCCACCCAAAGTTCAAGCTTAGAAGCCAAGAAACCGGATCATTAAATGCAAGGTAGATGTGTCATTAGAGGACGTCGTGATGGGTACACTACCTTTTCTCCAACTGTTGGCATAACTACCAACTACAATCTTCAAATGTGACCGAGGTGGCCTCCTCGATACTAAATCCATAAAGCTCATACTACAGTGCTTATACCAACGCACTTACAATAACTTAATCATAACATTTTTATTTTTTTTTCGAATCACTTTTTTTTTTCAACATAACAATAACATAACATAATATCCCCCCACTTGAGATGAACAATGGGAATTTGGGGGGTCTTCCATGATCTTCAGAAATGTTGTCGATGAAAGCGTGATTTCCGAACCTTTCCACTCGAACCTTGATCTTAGGCAAATGATGACTTCCCAATTACAAATAAAGACTACAGGGTAGGCAAAGGTGTATAGGTGTATCGAAACAATATATCGGGTTAACAAAATGAACGGAATGGCTCAGAAGAGTGTATCTAGGGGTATCTTGCACTAAAAATGAGTGCAACAAAAGGGTTTCACATGGGGGTCGAAAAGTCGAGGTGACTAATCGATAGACTCACAATGGTAGGCTGTTTGGGTGATAATCCTATAATACTGCCTTCTAAAACTAAAAATTCCAAATACATCGAGCTAACTCAACATACCTCGTCTATGGTCTCGAAATGATGCAAAGGCCAAGTTCTAAAGTTTACAAGCTACCGGCACACTCATAATTTGGTGGATTTTGGGTAAAATGTTGGAAACGGATAAGGCTAATATCACCATATAATATCAAGGGTTGTATGTGCTCAGCTAAGGTCTAATCTAGTTAGGTTAAGAAAAACATGTGTCAAAATTTTAAAAATGGCATAATTTTTCAAAATAAACTAGAAAAATGAGGGAGAAATAAAGTTCAAGAGATAATTATACTCCCGTCCCCCCACTTGAATTATACAAAGTCCCTTTTGTACTAGGCATTAAAATAAAGGTGAAGAGAAAGGTAGAATTAGAGCGATAACTTCTCTAAAATTTGCTCCATAAAGAAGAAGGCCCACGAAAAAGAAACGTGCCTTCGTATAAGCGTCATGAACAAACTTCAATCCCTGAAATCACAATACCGACAAGCATAATTATAAAAATAAAAAATCAAAAACGAAAAACAAACCTAACTCACTTTCGTAGGAATCACGGTTGCATTTAGCGCATGCAATAAGCCTTTTAAACCACTTGATGTCCCAAGTGGACGAGTGAAGTCTCGTGAGGGTTTACAGGGAACACACCCACAAAGTTCATTTAAAAACTAATACAAGGTTACTGTGTTTTAAAAAGAAAGAATTAAAGCAGAGGAAAGTTACGTCGTAACTCCTATGAGGGAGTTACGCCGTAACTGGCAAAACCTGGAATGAGCTGCAAAGCGAGTAGTTACGGCGTAATCACTGAGATGGTATTACACCGTAATTGGTAATGCGTCAAGAATTTTGCTGCTATAATGTTGGTTACGACGTAATCACCAAGATGAGTTACACCGTAACTCTGTTCAGATCAGCAACTGCAGCAGCAATTAGTTCCTCGTTTCCTGCAAAAATAGTTAGAAAACACAAAACCCAATAGAAAAGGAAATAAAATAAAAGAAATGGATAATTCGGGTTGTCTCCCGAAAGAGCACTTTTCTTTATTTACGAGTCTTTAAGTTAGACTCGGAGCCGCGAGGCTACCAGTACTTGCTTGTCATTTCGTGGACATGGCAATCTCCACGTTGGATCCAACTTACCAAATTCTCATCCCTTTTGTAGTCATTTCCCAATTCTAAACAGCCCAAGTAGAAGCTTTTATTTTCTGGTAGGGGTGATCAATGCCTTTTACCTTGTCTTCCTCGCTGATATCGAGTAAAGGTTGAGCTTGGCTCAACTGCCTCTTGGTCCAATTTCTAAAGTTCTTGATCGTTCTCGGCATTTTGAAAATAGTCTTGTCATCGTTAATCTTTAACCATACTAACCCTTCTTTTTCATTTTTATCTAAACCCGACATTTCCTGAAAGGGCTTCCCTAAAATTACTCCCGTAAGACCATCCTCCACAAATTCACTTACGTCGTCTAGAACCATAAAGTCTACCAAGAATGAATGAGTTCCAAAGAAGACATGGGTGTTAGTTGCAAATCCAAGAAAATTATTCCCCTTATATTCTAGCTCTTTCTTCATAACTTGGTTGTAGCATTCTTTTGATATGATGTTGACTAGGGAAGTAGTGTCAATAAATGGGTGGAAGTCGATGAATCCGATTTTGCATGAGATCTTAAGATAATATGGGTTTCTATGATGTATGCGTGTTCCTACCTCATGAAATTTAGGTTGGTCTGGTCGCGAAAAAGTTTTACCAGAGTAATCTTGCCATTGGGCCATCTCGATGTCACTAGAGAGGTCTTCAGGACTCAATCCTAAGTTATCCTCTTCCTCAAAATTGACGAAAACATCAAAATCTCTCCCCGAGTCAACCTCTCCAGGATCCGGGGGTCGCTAAGAAATTTTTCTAAAGCCTCACCAAAATTGCCTACGGGGTCAATTGCACACACCTTCTCCGGGGTAGACAAATGTTCATTAGGTCCGAAAGTAGCAATATCTCCATTAGCTTCAAGAGTCAATTTTCAAGCAAAGACATCTATCTTAGTATGAGCAGTGGCAAGCATAGGTCTTCCTAAAATGACTGGTATACGGTTGTCTTCTGGAATGTCAAGAATCACAAAATCTACTGGGAAAAGGAATTTCTTAATCTTCACCAACACATTTTCAACAATTCCCAATGGCGATTGCATAGATCGATCAGCCATTTCAATTTTCATCTTGGCCGGCTTTAAGTTACCAATTCCCATACGCAAAAACATCGAACGAGGCATTATGCTAATACTTGCTCCAAGATCAGCTAGGGCATTACACATGTTTAGACTCCCGATATAGCAAAAGAGAGTGAAGCATCCTGGATCTTTTTCCTTTTGCGGTAGCTCGTTCCTCAAAACCGCTGAGCACCTCTCGTTGAGGTGAATTGTCTCATCAATACTTAACTCCTGCGCAATATCATGATGATTAGTATTAACAAAGTTATTGATAGGAGGGTTTACCGGCAAAGTTTGGTCCAGAAGTGACTGTCTCTCCATGCTGATTTGTCGCTTAACTTTTTCCGAAAAGGTCAAAGGTTCTATTAGTGCAAATATTACGATATTTAATCTATACAGTCTCGTTTGTTTTGATTGATGACAAACATGTAACTTGTAATACATAACGTAAAATGTACAAGTTACTTGTAATCACACTTTGTCTCAACATACATTCAACACCTCTCGATGTCTCAAGTCCTCGTATGTTACAACACAGGTTCGTACATGTTTGTTATGTGGCATTATGATCAAACCCATTAACAAATCATTTAGAATGTTTAAAATACATTTAGAGTCACTAAGTATTTTAATAGGTTAACCATTCTATTTCGAACCTCATTTTAAATTTTGCATTCACAAGTATTTCAAAAGGTAACTAGACATTTTATTAACTAGTTACATAATACATTTTACAAGTTTACCTTGATAAACCTTTTAATCTAAAAATGGAAATACATGTTACAATATGTAATGCATCATCTTTGAAATCCTTGGAAGATCACTTGAATATTTTGGTTAGATTGATACTCAATATATCAAATGTGATCTTAGTAAGATTTGGTAATATCTTGGAAAGATTTGAAAAAAGATTTTTTAGACTTTCTGTTAGGCACCCACGGAACCCTTTTGTATAAAGGGCGGAACCCTTTAAAGGGCTCCTTGGTCCGTGGACGCTCCTGACCACTTTTGGCTATAAATAGAAGCCCATTGTTTTCCCATTTCTTCACCACTTGAAAACACATCTTCTCCACGTTCTTGCATACATTTAGATCTATCATTAACAATGTAGTAACATACATTAAACACCCTAATGATCATGATCATAATGCTTCTAACATTCATCTTTGTTGTAAGCATACTCTACATTGATCAACTAAGGAAAGCTTGGAGATCTAGCCATCCCCACTCACCACAAGCTGAAGATCTATCACAACAAGTTTAGGGAACTTGTGATCTTCATCATGAAGGCTTCCTATCAATGGAAGTTCATTTAGAAGTAGTTATTCATATCCATTAGACATTTGTGTCATGGATCATTAGTGTAAACATCATTGCATCATAACAACACTTTCACCAAACTAGATTAGATGGTTTATGTGTTTGTGCCATAAAACACAAGGTTTGTTATGTTGGGCCATAAAACATAATGGGAGTGGTTGTACCCTTGTAAAAGAACTCGACATCTAGCTTAGTGTCAGAAATATTGTATAGGCAACGTTAGGTTGGTTCTACCTCGAACTAGAACCCGGTATTTAGCTTTGTACCAAAAAAAGTGTAAGCGAAGATTGTAAGGTTTTCTCCGCCGAGAAGGGAGCTTGTTGATTTAGTGAAGTAACTCTCGAGTTGGGTACTCGGGGAGTGGAGTAGGTCGGAAAGGAGATCCGTGACCGAACCACTATAAATCCTCGTGTTCGGTTTGCACTTTCCTTTCTTTATCTCTTTACTTTTATACTTGCACTATACTATTGTTTGTGATGTGGTTTGATGTTCATGATTGTGTGACAACTTGGTTTACCATGCTTTATATTAGTAACAAACAATAATTGGTACTTTCATATTATAACAAGCTTCATAAGCGATTTGATACTAAAGATCTAAAGTTTTTAAACGGTAACGTATTCACCCCCCCCCCCCCTCCACGTTTCCACAATTGGTACCAGAGCCACGTAGCTTGTATTTTCAAAACAAATAGTTTTTAAAATAGAGTACGATCCATGTATCAAATTACCATTGAAGCGAAAAATAATATGAAAAATGCTTTGCTTGTTATACTTAGAAATTTTGTTGTTCAATGTAACTTTGTATATAAGCTTGAAGGTTTTCTTGAAAAATAAAATGAAAGTTTGTTGAAAGAACTAGTAAGTATTGTATTGTGTGCTTATAGAAAATTTACGAAGAAATATGATTTTAAAAGAGTGTTTGGGATAACTATAAATTTAGTCGAAAAATCACCTCCGTAAATGTTTAAGATAAGCTACATTTTTTTTTTTTTTTTGGACAGGTAACTTTCCAACTTAGGTTTTACCACCCCTCAAATCAAGGGGCCCTAACCACCACATCGACCAGACTATGTTGTCTTAACCGGGTCCACGCTGGTACAATGTATGGCTCGCGGTGTCGCGAGGAAACCGTACCGCCTCCACACAAGTTTCCTTGCTGGAGTAACGTCCGGATGAAAACCCCGACCTTGCTCAGATTTGAACCCCCAGCGGCTAGGTCTAAGGGGCTCAAATCCTCATTGCAAATATCAACAGAGCATGTGGACCACAAGTGAGGACTTCCCAGTAAGTCACCCACCCGGTACTACTCTCACTTGTGGCTCGCTTAACAACCTAAGTTTTGACCACTAGGCCACATGCCTGATGATTTAAGATAAGCTACATAAGTAGATATGTTGTTAAATATGTGTATTATATGTTTACTATGAAATCTAGTAAGTCACACACGCTTTCTCTATGTCAAATACTAGTTTTGGTGAATCTGTCTCAGAGGACCACGACACCAAATCCTATAAAGGGCAGATCCCTTTATTTGGTTCCTTGGAATCCGTCTGTACAGTATGCAGTTTTTTGGGCAACTTCAAAAAATCATAACTAATTAACCGTAGGTCTGTACGAGTCGAGCCACCTATCATTTTAAATGGAATTGAGTCTAATTTCATTTAAAAATACTCTCATGGCCTGAGTCTAATTTTAAATAAGTGAAATAGACCAAATACTACAGTATGTCTAAGATATTGAGTTCCGCTTTAACATAAAAACTCAAATTTTTTAATCAAGCAATTTAAGTTGGTATTCTTAGAACTTTGATACAATTTCCTTCGAAACTAAATAATTTGGTAATATGTTTAAAGGAAACTAATCAAGCTTGATATACATCGTCATATTTAAACGATAAATGACGAAAAGTGTTTTTCTTGTTATGCTATGCTAAATGACCACTTGTTTATGTTGTTTGCATATATGTTGCTTGCTTATTTTCAAATTGTTGTTTACACTTGTTTGTTTGCATAATATAAGTGTCAATCTTGCCATGTTATTTATTCGCTTGCTTGACGATTTCTTGTTTATGCACAATAGGACATTTGCTAGATTTTGTGCACTTAATTGGAAAATTGTTTTACCATCACTTATAGACTTAGATCACTTCCTTTGCATAGGTTATACTAACATCTCGCATAACTTATGAAATGTCATGACTCGCTTAGCAATGAGTACTAAGTAAATTAGTCAAATACTTTAAAAAATGGAGGTTTTAAGAGAGTGTTTGGTACAAGGACCAAAACAATGTTGTATGATGTAATTTATTTGTTTTTACTTTGTAGGATGATAATATGACTTAAAACAATGTTATATGCTAACCGGTTTATGCAGGTGGATAGCACAAGTGTGTTATCAAATTTGTACCCATTTTCACTTTTATGTGAAAATCGTTAGCCCTTGGTCAAAGTCTATGCTCCACTATGTTTGTATATGTGTTATCGACTTTTCCTAACTAGAAGTAATTAATGTCACATGTTTTAAGCAAAATTTCAGGTTTCGGAAAACTCCCCGACACCTAAAAAATGGGTCTGTGAACTTTTCTGGTGTCCACGGATCTGACAGCACCAAAATGTTAGTACCGTCTGTTATGCATTTTGGTACCGCCATACCTGTACAGGCGGACCAGGCGGCACCAAGTTAAGGGTTCCGCCTGTGTAAAGAAATGGTGCCGTGGATCCTACAGGTAAGTTGTTTAATTTTACTAAATCCCGCAATCTAATTTGCCAAGTTTCGTTTCTAGGATAGTTGTTAATGCATATCTTTCATAACTCATTCAACACATCCTCAATGGATTAACTTAGGATGTTTGACATGATCTTAGCCACTTCCATCTCATTAGAAACTACCATCTTTGTATGGATTAAAAATAAATAATTCACTTAAGAAAAACCACTAGGATTAGCATTCGATCTTGTTGCTTCATTAAACTTGAATTCTTCATCCTCAGACTCATTACCTCTCAACATCTCATCACCCTTTCAAGATGTGAACTTTCTAAACTTAAGTACTCCAACTCTACCACCAAAATCACCCACCATTATGACTACTTCACAACCATCCAAAACACCTTCACTACCAAAGTCTCCAAAACTTGTACTTTGTGCAAACACCACCAAAATCTCCTCACCCGTTTGCGGATGACTTAGATGACTTACCGAGACTAACAAATCTGGACTCATTATTTGCAAAGATATCATACACAAGTCTATCACATGACTATAGATATTGTTTTGTATCTACATGTATTACCTCACTTGGTTAACATGAAAATAATGTGTCATCCTTCATGACAATAAGTATTTACATAGAGTCATAACTCACACGTATGTTAAAGACATACTATCAAGTCTTGTTATCCTTGAGTTCAATCTAAGCTTTATAATCTCAACAAATTAGGATTGACAACTTAAGTATTTCATCCGAAATATTCAAGTATATGCGACTTATGTTTGTAGTCATTAAAAGTCATATTCGAAAAATCAACACCCAAGTATTTTAGCAAACACATGTTGAAACACTTATCCAAAGCAAACAACCCACTGTGCCACTTATCCCTCTTTGACATCTAATATCCCTATTCCATCTTTTGGCACCATTAAGCGTATTGCTCATGAACTTCCAAGAGCATCCTTTAAATCAAACGTACCCTTTCAAGGTGAACCTATACCTCAGCCCATAAGCTTCATAGACATAACCAAAACTTCAAGCTCTTCACCCACTAGTTGTAGCAACCAATGAACCATAAGAATTAGTATCCGTACTTTTTGTGTTCAACATCTATGGACAAATAATCAACCTAAGTACTCCTATAACACAACAAACCCCTACATCACCACATCCTTATTTAGACACACTAGAAGACCTACCACCTAGATCAACCAATCCACCATCCTTACCATCATTTGAATTCGTTGAGTGTATTGCTCAAAAAGCCCTTGTGTCCAACACTTGTACTGAATCAAATGCACGTTTGAACAAACTCAACCATCCTCTCCCACATATAAGGACTTAGATAATTCATTATGGCTAGAACCTCAACTATCAAATAAGCATGGTGCTCTTGTTAATTGTTGTCAATTTCCACTAGGTATACTACCTTCACAAATTATCAAAGTATTAGTTATACTTTGTCGTTAAACTTCTGCATAAATTTCGTTAAACCTCAAATCAACATTTTAACAACATATGTTAAAATGCAATCTCAAAGCCAACATCATACACCCCAAGCAACAATGACTCTTGAGGAGTATACATAAGAAACTCGAGTGAATTCCTCTTGTCATCATCTAGTGAATATAATCTTGAGACCAGGTTTATTTAGATGGGACTATCCGATTCAAACACTTTGGCTTCATATCTTCATTTAGGAAAACATGATGCTTTGAAAAACATTATGCCTAAGAAATCATGCGTTAAGTATTCATCTTGTTAAAAGGATATTGTATATCCTATATTCTCTCCTTGCGACATAAATGGTTGTGTTACAATAGATTTCATTACACCTCATTGGCTAAATGATCTTGAAACGAACATCCACAAGTTCTATGAACTAGCATATCCAATTCATCTTGTCATACTTATTTTCATAAGCATGATAACTTTATCCCATGCGATAATCTCATTTGTTGAAAGACACTATTTGTATCCATTTCATTTCAAGCATACATCATAACCTAACCTTGCTCAAACCTTGTGCACATCCAAGGTTAAAACTACACATCTCTAGAACATACACATGATCTATTGAAGTTGGTAACCTTATTTAGATTCTTGTTAAATAAAAAGGAGCTTTCTTGAGAACGTTCTTAATTTAACATATTCCATTCCCTAGTCTTAGATAATCAAATCACATTTAAAGTATACATTTCAACTCAACGCAAAAGATGTCATCCATTAGATCATACAATTAGCTATGTAATTTGAACAACCTTAGATTCTAAACACAAGATTAAAACATATTGTTTATCAACACACCATTGATAAAATTCATGTGTATAACATGACATCTTCATCACCTTAGTTATATTGCATATTAGTTGTGTCACATTAAGCCAAGTATTGGTGAACTATCATCTTTTATACACTTTGATAGGCAAAAGTAGGAGTTCCCATCTTTCTAACATGAGAATAACTACTGGAGAACCTATTGCACTAGAAACTCAATTTGACCTAACGGTTGAATTGCTTCCTGGAGAGAAGTTGGGTATGTGGAATCACCCGTAAAAATGGTCGTGTTTAGCCTTAATTGAGCACCGCTAGTAATAGTCTCATATTCATTCTCCAACTTGAAAAATCTGTTTTCCTATACTTGCCTAAAGTAAGTGTTAAAACATTGATAGTTTGCCTCGCCTTAGGAATACTAATCAAACAAGTAGTATATATGACTTTTCTTTTAAAACCACTTGCATTGCACTTACATGTGTTGATTGCATGTTCTTGTTTGATACGATAAGTTGATTTGACATTATCTTAGTGTTTGATAACTAGTCAAATGTGTAAACCTTAGTAAAACCACTTGCATTACACTTACATATGTTGATTACATGTTCTTGTTTAATACGATAAGTTGATTTGACATTATCTTAGTGTTTGATAACAAGTCAAATGTGTAAACCTTAGTACGGTTTTATCTTTATAATGCTTGTATTGTTGTTTCATGCTACTAAACGTTTAAACCTAAACTTTATTTGCATGATACTTACTTTTGAATTATTTTTAGCATGATTAACATGTTACTTATGAACTCATAATATGCCATTTTGATACGTGATAATTTTGATATGATATATTTGTGTTTGAAAGCTATTAGTTGGCATTCATTACATCTATGTGTAGTACGATCCAAATGATACATGCTCCAAATTGTTATGTCTTAAACATGGCTTACATGAATCTTTCATCTTGTTTCTTTTGCTTCTTGTCACACTATTTGTTTGCTACGTATGCACATATAATCTGTCAAAGTGCTTTTGGTATGACTAACTTTTAGAAGCCTTTTTATCTTACAAATTAATCACATAGATTATTGTATATCCAAGTATGCTTAAGTGTCTAAGTCTAACGACAAAACAATCTCATAATGAAATGTCTTGAATAAAGTCGTATTCTTGCATATTATAATTGTTTTGATGCTATCTTGTGTGGTGATTTCTTGTCTACTAAGTGCAATGTGTTGTTTTTTGCTTATATAATATGTTATCATTTGATTTCTATCATGTTAACATCTTTTGTCACTAACAAATTTGTTTTGTAGGTTGATAACAAATTATTTGTTATCTCACTTGGTTCTAACTTTTATATGCTCATTTTGCATAATCCCTTTTATTGCTACGTAGATTAAGTACTATGCTTTATGGGACCCCTACACTTGCATATAGTTTAAAAGCATATAGAATTAAGTTCTAGAGGGTTGGCTTTGCATTTTTGTCTTTCCACTGACCTCTTTCCAAATCTCATTTTTGCTTCCGCTTTCCAAAAATCATCTCCATCATTATTTAGTTATAACAATACTCTAATCCTCTTCACTTCCTATTAGGAAACCACATGCCTCATCATACGATCATTCGTATTAATCGAGAAGAGGTACGTGACTTTAAGAATGAAGTTCATTGTATGCTAACCATCATCCAGAAAAACATCACTAAGCTCATCTCTTTCGTTAACCCGAAAAACCTCCTAAACACTTTGTTGTCATTCCTTATTTGATACATTACACATTATGTTGGATGTCCACCAATTAAGGGGGAGAGAAATCCATTCACATAATTATCTTTTGTCAAATTTTATGTCTCTTAGACTCTAAAATACGAACACATAGGCAAACACCACTTAGCTAAAATTGGTTCACGAAACCACAACTAGTTCAACCTTTTTAACCTTATATCACAAGTTTGCACCAATACCTCATCAAGTGAAAAACACATCATGTGTTTTACAAACTTCTTCATCTCCACAATCAACGAATCTGGGATTTTCCTTAAACTAGCACCTTACAACTTCACTATCTAGAACACCATCATAGGATCTTATCCTTTTCTCGCTTGACATATATCATGCATGTCATTGTCAGTGTAAAAGATATATTAATCAAAACAGCCATTTCCAACACGTTGGTCCATCCAACTCTCATTTATGATGTCATTCTCATCCTCATATAGATACTCATTATTATTATTAGTATTTTTCATATTGTCTTCACTTCTTTTCAAAGTGATAATCATCCATGTCGGTCAAAACCATGCTAATACTACCTTTCCCATTGTCACCTAGAATAGGTCATTTTTATAATTCATGTCAATCAATGAACGAATTTATCTTCATGTTATCACTTTTATATATTCTTAGATAGAACGCATTATTGATTATTCTTGGGTTGAAGCATACGAGAACTTTCTCATAACAATAGGTTATTAGCATCAATAAATTATTCAAATCATAACCCTTATGCATCATTGAAATGCAATGTCCATTCATATTTTTTTTCCTCTTAGCTTTGGTCACTTGACATGACGAAAGGATTGCATGAATCCATATTTTTTATACATACGAGTTTCTAACTCCTTAATAGCTTCCTACCTAATCACCACCACCTTCCATCACCACTTTCATTAATCATCACCACCATGGATTAGCGAAAACTTGCTTTTGTAAATTTCGAGTCATCTACCATCACCACATGAATCCTACTAGTAAACCGACACCAACACTAGCACCACTAGTGGCACACCCGGTGGAAGACTTCATATCTTCTTTCTAGGAACTATTTTGTAGGCTTTTATCATATTATATTCTCACTTTTCTTATGATTATAATTAGGAGACTACATTTCATGAGATCTTTGATTATATCATTTATCACATATATACATCTTATTTTTCTTTGTGAAAAAGATGAAATATATTGCACTAATGTTTTTCATTGTAGGTTCATCATCATATACACTTGATTGTATATAACTTACTCATCTAAGGATGAAGTTTGCATCAATTATTTTTCTTATTTTAGGTGCTTCTTGACTCCCTAGAACAAGGAGGAATATCCTTTAAGCACTCATATTGCATCGTCTATACACTTTGTTGTATATGACATATTTGTCTAAAGACAAAGCTTCTATTATACTAATATTTATTTTGAAGGTTCATCTTGATGCCTTAGAGCAAGGGGAGCTTCCATCAAGAATTTACTGAATGCATCTTATACACACTTTGTTGTATAACACTTACTCGTCCAACGACGAATATAGTTTTGCACTAATATTTGTTTTGTAGGTTTTTAATCATACCCTGACGCCTCAAACAAGGGGGAGCAACCGTCAAGGGGGAGCATGCACGCATTTAGCATCATTCTCACTTTTCAACAAGCATTTGTGCTTTGATAAAAAGTGGAGAAAATAGGCTAACATTGCTATGCATTTTTCTTTTTCATATATTTCTCATAATTTTTGTTGCATAAAACTAACCTTGATGTAGGTTAAGCCTCTTTATTTGATCCATGGATCTGCTACCAAACAAGGGACGGATTGAAGTGGACGATTTAACTTCACTAGGGATGATGCAAGCTCACCTTTTTTGGGGAGATATAAAGTTAAACTCCAAGGACACGCCCTTTTTGTTTCGATAAAAGGGGGAGAATAGTGTAAACGGAGAAGGTAATGTAAAGGTAGTAAGGATACAAGGGATACAAGTAACCTTTTACATTTTACTTTCTATTACATTTACATATCTTTGTCATCATCAAAAAGGGGGAGATTGTTAGTGCAAATATTACGATATTTAATCTATACAGTCTCGTTTGTTTTGATTGATGACAAACATGTAACTTGTAATACATAACGTAAAATGTACAAGTTACTTGTAATCACACTTTGTCTCAACATACATTCAACACCTCTCGATGTCTCAAGTCCTCGTATGTTACAACACAGGTTCGTACATGTTTGCTATGTGGCATTATGATCAAACCCATTAACAAATCATTTAGAATGTTTAAAATACATTTAGAGTCACTAAGTATTTTAATAGGTTAACCATTCTATTTCGAACCTCATTTTAAATTTTTCATTCACAAGTATTTCAAAAGGTAACTAGACATTTTATTAACTAGTTACATAATACATTTTACAAGTTTACCTTGATAAACCTTTTAATCTAAAAATGGAAATACATGTTACATCATGTCATGCATCATCTTTGAAATCCTTGGAAGATCACTTGAATATTTTGGTTAGATTGATACTCAATATATCAAATGTGATCTTAGTAAGATTTGGTAATATCTTGGAAAGATTTGAAGAAAGATTTTTTAGACTTTCTGTCAGGCACCCACGGAATCCTTTTGTATAAAGGGCGGAACCCTTTAAAGGGCTCCTTGGTCCGTGGACGCTCCTGACCACTTTTGGCTATAAATAGAAGCCCATTGTTTTCCCATTTCTTCACCACTTGAAAACACATCTTCTCCACCTTCTTGCATACATTTAGATCTATCATTAACAATGTAGTAACATACATTAAACACCCTAATGATCATGATCATAATGCTTCTAACATTCATCTTTGTTGTAAGCATACTCTACATTGATCAACCAAGTAAAGCTTGGAGATCTAGCCATCCCCACTCACCACAAGCTGAAGATCTATCACAACAAGTTTAGGGAACTTGTAATCTTCATCATGAAGGCTTCCTATCAATGGAAGTTCATTTAGAAGTAGTTATTCATATCCATTAGACATTTGTGTCATAGATCATTAGTGTAAACATCATTGCATCATAACAACACTTTCACCAAACTAGATTAGATGGTTTATGTGTTTGTGCCATAAAACACAAGGTTTGTTATGTTGGGCCATAAAACATAATGGGAGTGGTTGTACCCTTGTAAAAGAACTCGACATCTAGCTTAGTGTCGGAAATATTGTATAGGCAACGTTAGGTTGGTTCTACCTCGAACTAGAACCCGGTATTTAGCTTTGTACCGGAAAAAGTGTAAGCGACGATTGTATGGTTTTCTCCGCCGAGAAGGGAGCTTGTTGATTTAGTGAAGTAACTCTCGAGTTGGGTACTCGGGGAGTGGAGTAGGGCGGAAAGGAGATCCGTGACCGAACCACTATAAATCCTCGTGTTCGGTTTGCACTTTCCTTTCTTTATCTCTTTACTTTTATACTTGCACTATACTATTGTTTGTGATGTGGTTTGATGTTCATGATTATGTGACAACTTGATTTACCATGCTTTATATTAGTCACAAACAATAATTGGTACTTTCATATTATAACAAGCTTCATAAGCAATTTGATACTAAAGATCTAAAGTTTTAAGATGGTAACGTATTCACCCCCCCCCCCTCTACGTTTCCACAGGTTCTGCGAGGATAGTTTCTACAATATGGACAACTTCCTCCTCCCTAGCTGCTAAATACTCAGAGATAGCTTCTGAACATGAACTAACACTCTTCTCCAATCTTTTAATCCTATCATTGTGCATTTTGAGAGAAGAGATTGTATTATCCACGAATGTCCTCATCAATTTTTCAATCCTATCATCTCATTCTCTTGATTCCCTGATGTGGTCAAGAATTTTTATTTCAAGATCGCTCCCGGGTTTGGTCCCAAACACGCTCTTAACCTTTTCAACCTTGCATGCTTCAGCTTCTCTTTCTAACCTTCGTTTTTCGAAAATTTCCCCGTAATTGTATTCTTGCTTTGTTATCGTCTTCATTACCTTATGATCGAAATTGTCTCTTGGTCCGTACCCTGTATCCATGTGCCACTTGTAGCAATGTTCAGAAATCCGCTGAATACATTCCAGGGCCTGATCAGGAGTTATGCTAGGAATAGGTCTTGGTGAATCGAGAAGTTCTCGTGTTCGCGCATTAATCCAACGATAGAAGACGTATATGATCTGATGTTTGTTTAAATCATGAGTAGGGCATCGATAGAGAAGCTCGTTAAATCTTTCCCACGCTTGGTAAAGCGTTTCTTCTCCAACCTGAACGAATTGATAGATTTTCCCAAGAAGCTTGGCCATTTTTTAAGGATGGCAAAATTGCAGGACGAATTCTTTTCTAAGTTTATCCCACGCTCCTTTACAATCGTGAGGGATTTTGTTATACCATCTTTTCGCTGTCCCAGAAAGAGTCATAGGAAAAATCCTTGCAGTGACTGAATAGCTCGGAGTACCTCTGACGTTGAAAAGAGAGGACAAGTGGAGAACTTCTTCAACGTGATTCTGAGCGTCCTCATCTTCGTTTCCAGAAAACTCAAGTTCATGTAACTCTCGAATAATATGATCTGGAATAGAGTATTTTTCAGTGCGAAGCTTCGTTGGCAGTTCCCATTCGGTCGTTCTAAATATTGCTCCATAGTTAGGTCATCGATATTGTTTTCATTGATGACCTCCGGTTCTGCGTCCGACTGGTCTGATTCGTAAAATGAGAAGATGTTGTGAATAGGAACCGGAGAATAGACTTTCCTTTTTGAAATTGCTTCTCTGGGTCATTGAATGGGGTGGCCAGAAAAGGCCTCGAGCTGCGAGTCTTGTATCCTGACATTATCAGAAAGAAAATTAAAAAAAGACTTAATATTAAATCCTAAAAATAGCTCCCCGGCAGCGACGCCAAAAACTTGATGCCGGTTTTACTGACCAGGTCTTAAATTTATAGTGTCTCGCAATACCTATGGTCTACCCTAGTGCACTAACGGGCAGTGTATCCGGTCGTGTGTAGTGTAGTAAACGGTAAAGCCGAGGTCGTCCCAAGAGCTATGTGTGTTGGATTATTACTAAGTCTAGTGTCACAGAATAATGATGGTTTTGATAGGGATTTAATTAATTAAACTACTAATGCAGAATAAAGTAAATGAAAGCAGATAAATGGTAAAGAGAAATCAATAGAGAGAAGTGGTGCTAACCTAGTTAATCATCCTAGCTAGTTATGTCTACGTCTACTTACTTCCAATTACTTCAGCTGGGGTCAAATTCGAGAGGACAACATTTGGTCAATTCGCCCTAACCTATCAGCAAAGATGCCACCACAGGAGAAATCAGGCGCACCGTCATAAGTCCTGTTGTTCCTGGTCCCCTAAGCCAAGTCATTAAGTACCGCTACATGCTAGATTCATAATAGTGAGTGCCCGGCCGTTAGGAACTTAGACACTATACCCCCCAATTCTTAAGATCATCCAAACGATAGGTGATCAGTTGGTCAAATCGCACAAGTAGAAAGGGTCGTCAGTTGGTCATATCTTACCCTTCCCATCTCAGTCCGCTCACCTAGGGTCAGTTGGTCATATCTCCTAGGAAATTGGCCTCTACCGCCATTCAAAATTACTGAACCAAGGGTGACTACCAATGAACTATGCATGCATACACTTAGAAATAATTGTACGGAAGTAAAGGTAAACGTAAACAAAACAATTAAGGAATCATAACTAGGCTAGCACCAAAAGGTGCTTAGCCGCTCATATTAATCATGCAAATCAATTCAATATTCAAAGGTACGAAATACATGAATTGAAAGTAAAAGAAATATAAAACGCTAATGTTTATCGTAATAGAGTGACTTCTCCTTTAGAAATAGCTCTGTATGCTCCTCTAGACCTTCCTTGAGCTTTTTCCCACGTTCTCAGAGTGTTGTGTGTGGATTGGGATGATTAGAAATGCTGGAATTCGTGGGGTATTTATAGGCCAGATCTGGGTTACGGCGTAACCAATATAGGAGTTACGTCGTAACCTTCTATTCCTTCGTAAAATGCACAAGATCTGCTGGTTACGGCGTAACCTTATGAGTGGTTACGCCGTAGTCTTCAATAAACTCCGTTACGTCGTAAGTGATGCAGCAGTTACGGCGTAAGTATCAGCGGCGTGGAACCTCTTTTGACCTAATGTAGTTACGTCGTAACCTCTGGAAGGAGTTACGCCGTAATCTTCTGATAAGTTGGCATACTGAGTCACGCAATAGTTACGGTGTAATGTGAGAGATGAGTTACGCCGTAACTTCTTCAAAATAGCATACTGTGATAAATCTTTAGATATGTTTCCATTTCCGCGTCTCTTTAGCTCCAATGCTCGTAATTTACCTGAAAGTGGAAAACAATGGAAAACAAGCGTAAATCCATATAAATGATATAAATAACGAGCATTATCGGGGGAAATTGACACTTAATATCCAGGACTATTTGATGTTATCACCTCCCTTTTAGTTTAAAGCATTTAGAAAAATTAAAAATACTAGTTGTTTGTTGTCAAATAAATAAATATATATATATATATATATATATATATATATATATATATATATATATATATATGGGAGAGTTAACGTGAGATCAAACTTAAAGTTGTAAAAATAAGATCAAGTCTAAAAATCTACTAAAACATTTATAAATAACAATTTTATCAATAATACACATAAAAATAATATTATAATACAAATTAACATTTTAGCAACTAATAACCAAATGATACATGCGTTTGGATTAGTGATACACCTGATACACATTACTCTAATAAATATTTCAAAATCTGATACACATACAAAAACCTGATACACATTACACTTCTAATCAAAGTGTATCACCAAGGATTCGTAAATTTTAAAAAGAAAAATCTATAGAAACTTTAACAATTTTAGTTGTAGTTAATAAAAAATTTAGTTTTGTTGTAAGGAGAGTGTCACTTGTCAAATTTTAGTTGGATCTCATTTTAACAACTTTAAGCTTGATCTTATTTGATCTAGATTCTATATATATATATATATATATATATATATATATATATATATATATATATATATATATATATATATATATATATATATATATATATATATATATATATATATATATATATAAATACTAGACGAGTACCTGCGCCTAGCGGCAGCGGTGTCTAGTTTCGACAAAAGTTTAGGTGATGTCCAGTGGTAGGGGTTCGGTGGTGGGAGTTGTGGTGGTCGGTATGGTGGTATTATTTTGTGTGTGTGTTTTTAGTGTGAGATGAAATGGGGTGTGTGTGAGAGAGATACGTTTTTCAAAGTTACCAAAGATAATTGTTTATTGACTTTCAGCATTCAAGTTTCAACATTGTACTTTCACCTTTGACCATTTTTCTATTTTGTATTTTATGTTGTTAAGATTAAATGCTAGTTGTTAGGCTGGGTCGACCCTTTCACGTAAGCTTTCTCTCTCCGACGACCTAGTTGGCACAGTGGTGACCTGAGATTTTTTTTTTACTTCAAATATTTTTAAAAACAAAATTAAACTTCATTAATAAAAATACTTAAACATTACAAAAATAATTAAAAACTTAAACTAATAAAACGTAGACATTACAATACTTATTAAAAATTGAAACTAATAATCTAAGTTGTATTGTTCTTTGATTGTTGCCTTAAGTTGTTGAAGTTCTTGTAGTTGTCGTGCGGGCATAGTTGGGTCAAGGGGTGTGTTGTAGAAAATTAAGTCTTGTGTCCGGTTTGATTGTGCTGCCAATGCAAGTTGCTGACGTTGGATCTCAAGTTTCTCCCTTTTGAACTCCTCGGCTCGCCCTGCCGTTGCCTCTGCAAGCTCCAACTCTTTTTGCTTCAACTTTAAGTATTCCTCTTCCATATTCTTATTTTTTTACCTTACTTGACGGCCTGAACTTGAAAAGGTTCTTGGCCATCGTACTAACAAATGATTTAGGTGGCTCACTAGAGGAGGCGGGTGCTTTCTTCTTGGCTGCGTCACGACATTTTGGTTGTGATTCTCGAGTCTCGTCCTCTTCAGAATCATCCACGTCTTGGGGATTAAAAGGGCCTCTTGTTGAGCCCGAGGTGGTTTTCGAAGTCTTGGTTTTCTTCCGACTATTCGGGGTAAAAGAAGGCATCTCAACAGTTTTCCAAGCAGAATGCTTCTTCAAAACTTTCCAACACTCCTTCAACGTAAACTCATGCTTGTGAATCACACGGTATTCTTTACAAGCTTTTTCATAGTCGTCTTCGTCATTCTCACCACTTCCGTGATTCTTCTTGATATTATCCATAATTGCACAAAAGAAACCAACCCTAAAACGAATCCTACCCTTCCATTTGGTCGTGATGGAGTCGTAGGTTCTTTTTGAACCAGTTTCTTGTTCAAAGCACTCTATCAGCTCCTCCCAAAACCCATTCCGATTGATAGCGTTCCCTCTAACCGAATTTTCCGACACATGTATCCAAGCTTTACAAATCGCGACCTCTTCCTCCTTTGTCCATGGTTCAGGCTTTTTGTTTGCAACATTCTTGCCCTTCTCCTTTGTAGCCCGTTTTGAACCCTTCTTTGATTTGACGGGTGACGTCTCTTCGACATCGTCTTCAAGACGAATAGAATCGTGGTATGAACCGTGCCCCGAACCTTGCCCCATCGAAGCATATTGACTCGGGTATTGTTGAGACGTATAGTTTTGAGGAGGGTATTCCATAAAATCTTCAAAATCCATATCAAGATTAACACCATGAAGCGGTGAAAATGATTGATTTGGTTGGGAAGATTGGGAGAAATCCATGTTAGGATGATATGACGACCCGCTTGGTAATTGGTTTTGATTGATATTAGGACGACCGGTGGGAAATATGTACGATTGACGTAAAATGGGTTTTGATTTTGGTTGGGTTGTGGTAGTCGTGTTTGATATTCAAAACCGGGTGCACGAAAATGAATACCCCGATTTTGTGGTGGTGTTACACCGGTTAATTCAAACGGTGGATCCAGTGAGAAATTCAAATTCGGGGAATTTTGGGGAAGTCGGGATCGTCGGTTTTTTGATGTGGGAGTCTTTTTTTGTGACATGATGAATATTGATGAGAAGTTGTTTGAATTATGTTTGAAATTGCGTGTTTAATAATGTGTTTGAGGTTGGTATTTATAATGTTGTAAAAGTGGTAAAGTTTTTAATTATTTATTTATTTATTTATTTTCTTTTGCCAAACGGCACAAAGTGTGCTTTCCAAATCGGTTGCTTGAGCAACCTAGTTCGTCCATATTAGGGCAACCGATCGAGTGAAACCCAACACCCATAATGAGGTAACCGAGCCTCAACCTCACACAATCCTTTGAGTCAATCGACCCATTGTGACGAGCCTTAGTTGCTTCAAAACGTTTCTAAAAGTCTCGTTTCGAAACATATCCATTGTTCTACATTGGTCAATATATAATTCAATGACTATTAAATATAAATAAAGTCGAAGAAGGGCCCAAATTGAAAATGTAGCTTACATCATCGTGTCACTTTCCTCATCTTTTATATAGCGGCGATTTTTAACCCATTATGCATCCATCAAAGTGGTAAATTATTTCATTGGCAATTTACGTAAAGTAGCATTCTTTCGTATTTTTCTGCAACTACTAGTTAAGAACGTGGAGGGCCTTTTTAGTTTCAGTATCTTCAATTGTTAGTATTATAGTATTTTCTTTTTTCTTTTTTTTCTTTCTATTGAAGTCTAATATTGAAGTCTGGTGTCGTTTGTTTTTTCAGAGCTTTTACCTCTTCATCTGCAAACCATGTCTGCAGAAGAAGAGGTACATTTAAGCTCTTCATCTGCAAGAAAAAGACCGTTTATTTTTTGAGCTATTGAAGTACTTCTTTCCTTTTTTCCTCTTATGTCTGCATTGGTGTAGAGGAAAGAAGTGGAAAAAAGACCTAAATTATGTCTGCATTGGTGAAGAGGAAAGAAGTGATTATATCCTCTTATGTCTGAAAAAAACAAACAGTCTTCAAAGATAATGTCTGCGGGCCTGCAGACAAAAGAGGAAAAGAGCTAATTCAAGTTTAGTTAATAAGAGTGGGGTTCAAGAGGCCCGCCCTATTGTACAAGGTCAAGAGGCAACTTCCTTTATACATAAAATTATTGTGCTTTTTCATTCGTCTTAACCGCCTTAACTAACAATCGATTTGGAACAAATTTTGTATCTCTGCAATGTTATCTCGTGTCTTTGATATAGAATAATTAAAGATTTCATGACACTCGAAACAGATAAGATCGAAATACTTCAATTGAGAAATGATCATTTAACAATTCTGAAAACACTAGCAGGGCACCCGCGCATTGCAGCAACGGGTACCCAGAAATAAAATTTTTCGGTGAATCATATATTTTAGTTTAGACTAAAATACACCATTGGTCCTTAAACTTGGCTGGACGGATCGCGATGGGACGAACCTCGCCCTTTTCATAGCCACAGGTCCAAACATTGGTCATTAAATGCCAGATTCGTCCATTGACCAATAACGCCTATGTCAACGTGTCTTTTCTGTTAGTTATTGAAGGGTATTATAGTCCATTCACATTTATAACTCAACCTAGTTAATTCTAACTCAAGAACTATTCCACCAAAACAAAAAAGGGATATTGTTTGAACAAATAATATCAGTGTACCTGAGTCCTCACCACTTAAGTATGACTTCATAAAAGTCAACTGATAAAGAAAGTAATAGCTCACAGAAATTTACCCAGGACTAACAAACAAATTTATACATTATCAACTACTTAGCTAGTTGACTTATAACAGTTAACTATATACAGTGTTTGATGAAACTGGAACATAACTGATACTACGGAGTCATTGTCTAATACATGTTAATTTACTTATTCGTTACAAAATATAAAAGTTGAATTTGGGCCCAACTTCAAAACGTTCAACTGCTAAATCCTCAAATGATCTACACAGCTGTGATTGATATCCAGAAAATGTTGAACCGACAAAACTTTTAGCCCTAAATTGATGATGCTGCTGCCACCTTATCTGCAAAAACAAGTATACAAACTACAAACATATAAGTTATGAATTGTAGTGTTACAGCTTAATGGAATTTAACAAATGACATGGTATTCATCACTGAAACATCACCTAGGGTCGCCTTTGGGCGAACAGTGCTAGGACGCAGTTTGTAATCTTTTCTTTGCTCCGAAATGGTGTCTTAACACCGCTTGAAACATCTGCAGCAGCACCACCAACCCTTTCAGCCTTCCCCTCCAAGTCAAAACCAAACAAGTTCTCAACATCAAACCCTGCAAACTCAACCATTTTGGCCTTCCCCTTCCCATCTAAACCTCGCTTAAATTCTTGAACAACTTCTCTCCCTTTTTTTCTGGGCAAAACCTCCTCTTCATCAACCATCTTTCCTTTTCCTTTTCCTTTAATTTTGTCCTTTTTTTAGCTACAACCCCTTCTTCGTCTTTGATTACTACACCACCTTTCACTCTTTGTGTCTTGGTTCTACTCCCCTGCATTTTTTTCTTATCTATCACCTGCCATTGACTTCTAGTCCTAAAAGGTGTTTGACTAAGCATCCGGCTCTACCCAACACACAACTTCAAAACTGATGTTTTTTAAGTAAAATTGTGCTAACTTTTGGGGCTTGTGGGCTACGAAGATATCAACTGACTCATTTGTTTCAGCCATTCCAAACAAAGTATGAACATCAACATCAGTATGAATCAAATGCAAACCATTTTCTAGGGATTGTTTAGGATCACAGAAAAACAACGCCTATTTTTGTTCATTAATCTCTGATAACACATTATCAAGGCTTGAACTAAATATATCCATATCACTGGTAAAGGCACATAGATTAATTAATGAACCTCGTTCATACCTGAGTGGGCTATAATCAAAAACCCCATTATAGTGGATTCTGAACAGGACCTTACCATCTTCTTCTTCCTTCACATCCTTAAAAGTGGAGACGAATATGCTTCTGTCCTTCATTCTTACTTTTTTGTTTTTTTAAGAATGAGTTTGACTAGATGTGTGTTTCAGTACGTGAGTGTGGATGTATGTTAGGTTTCGTTTTGATTGGGTTTTGTTAATTGGGTCGGGTTATTATGATAGTGTTTATGGTTTCGGATCTTGTTAGTTGGGTTCTTTTGGTGATTCCCAACACATTAATTGTGTATAAGCGTATCAAGGAATGAAAAAGGCCAAGTTGCAGGGTAGTAGGTTTAAAATGTCACACTTGGTCCCTCAATTTGGCCAGTTAGCCGTTTTTTGCACTTAAAATTCTCGCGTATTTTTTCTCACACAAACTTGACTTTTTCTCTGTTTACTAACTTCACAATTAGTCCCTGAATTTGGGACATCCAGTTGTTTTTGGTATTTATTGGTTAATACACTATACCAATTGCATACCAACAATCACAAGAAACATATCCTAAGAAAATCTCAACAACCTCCCAATGGCTGACTTTCCACTACTTGAAGAACTCGCCAAAGCTTCGAACTCTGACTACATGTTTGACTCGATTTCTCTCTTTTATCAGAGAGAAAACGATAATGACATCAAAATTGCTAAAGGACTCCAAAACACTTTGACTGACTTGATTCGAGGTATGAAGGAAACCCAAGAATACATCTCTGAGATCGAAGGCTTTCGAACTACGGTCATGAACTACAAGGTTATCGAGGATCTTCGCAACAGGCAAAAAGCTAATGTCGTGAAGGCGTTGGAGATAAGGAGGATGATCTGTCAGACACACTCACAGGTGTGTGACATGAACAACTTCCTTAATGATCTTAGGAAGTGTTGAGAAGGAAATGCTATGGTTATGTTTTCTTTTTTTTTTTGAAAAATATGTACTGAATATTTAATGTTTAATATGAAGTTAATGAATCTATATGTTATGTTCTAGTGTTTTAATTTGTTAATTATGTTGTTAATTGTTGTATTCGTCTAAGAGAGTTGTTATATCGGTTTTGATTGTATTGGGTGTTGGTAGAACTATGGTCCTTGGTCAAACAGATTTAGAATGTAGGGGACACAGGTTTTAGTCCCCTATACTGTCTTGCATTAACTTATAGCAAGCACTTTATTCTCACATTTTACCACAAATTTGAATTCAAATACATAAACCCAACCCTTTCAGAGAAATTAAGTCAAAATGGGTAAATTTAGAGCTCGTAAACAGATTAAATGCTCCAATTGTCAAACTGTTTGACATAATAAGTCTAGCTGTCACAAGGATCAGGTACCAAAACCAGCAAACGAAAGTAAGGTTCGAGGTAGAAAAAGGCATTGTGATGGCAGAAGACAACAGGTATTCATTTAATTGTCATTTGTATAACGATTGTTCTAGTGTGTTTACATTCTAGTTGATGTGCAAATGTATTACTTTTGTAGTGGATGGATGAAGACGATATAAGGAAGTCTATGGAACAAGAGTTTTATGATGCTCTTTATGAGCAAGAAGAAGAACACACAAATTTGGAGGAAGATGAAGAGCAGTCCAGGTTGGATGAAGAAGCATTCCAGCCGTTTTTGGAAGAGGATAGAATGTACAAAAGAATTGAAGAGGAATGGGAGAGGAAAAATTGGCTTGAAGATGCAGAGTATGAGGCAGCTTACTATGGAGTGTTTGTGGAAGATTTATATCCAAGACATCCATATGTGTTGGATAAAATTCACGCTCTGAAAGGCACAAATGCCAGCAGTTTTTGAAGGTTGTAGGCTTCTACTCTTCTAGCCATTTGTAATATCGACAATATTATGTTTGAACATGTTTTTTTTTTGTTGACTTTATAAGTTGACTAGCTTGTAAGAATTTATGTTGTCTTTACTCCTTATCTACTTGTTCAACAACCACAACTCCTTTCTACTTATATAATACATCTTAAGTCAGCAATTGTTTATCATACCAACATATTATCACCATGGATGTAGAAAATGGTTGTCAAATGGTATGCATTGATTGTTGGGTTCAAAGGGAAAACAGGGCTGGATTGACCTTTTTTGCTAGGCGTCCACCTTATAGAGCTTTCATGTGGTTTGTTTGTCCAGTGTGCCTTGAGATAAGGGGAAACACATCTTATACTGGTAGCGATGGTGTTACCAGGGAAAACACAACCAACGAGATAGTGGTGGATATGTGATGGGTCTACATATTTCTGCACCTACTATTGTTGGTGCATCCTTGGGCAGTGATGAAGAAGAAAGTGAACCACCTACAACTGAAATAGCAAGTGTAGAGCGCCCAAGCCAAACACCACGTGAAGCACCTGCAACTGAAAGACCAAATGGAGACTGCTCAAGAGAAACACCAGTTGAAGCAACTGCAACTGAAAGACCAAATGGATCACCTACTAACGCAGTGAATTCTTAGCAAGAAATGCTATGTTGTCTTTCAGTCTAAATGTAGCTTAACTTATATGTGTGTGATTCTTTTGTTATAATAATTGAATTTTGGATACAATTTGAATCTATTGACTTTATAAGTCAAACAAAAGAGATTTTAAATACTAACAATTCGGTGTGGTTCCTATAATAATTTGGTTTGTTGACCTTATAAGTCAAAATGGGTTTTCCCAAGCACCCACCTAAACTGGATATGCAAGTGCAAACCAAAAAATGAAAAACAACATTTCCAAATTGTACCTACACCACCACCAAATTACACCATATGAAGCAAAATATACATGTTAACAACTATCGTTTTCAGTAACCATCATCAACCAAAAAATATACATCTTCATTACATCAACAACTAAAAATAACATGTGATCTTCTTGATGGGAGGTTTTTTATTCATGGGGGGAGACTTGAGTTCCTTAGGGGGAGGCACATACCACTCATTCCTATTTGTGCCGGAGCATCCCACAACCGCTACAAGACCAAGTACAACTTTGGGAGCGGAAGCCTTGGAAGCTTGGGAAGTGGAACCTTTCAAATTAGTGGTCTTAGAAGACATGTTCCCACACTCATCATCAGATGTGTCTGAAATAATGATGACATCAACTTCATTTTCTTTCATGTTAGTATCTGGAAAGATAGACAAAACAGAAATAATCAGAGTTGACCCATTACAACTTTCTTAACTTGTAAACATTAACTCTAAAGTCTAACCTTTCTCAGACTCCTTATTCCCATATTTTTTTCACAAGTCTTCAAGTATCACATCAGCAATGTCATCTCCTATATCCCACTTATTCCCATAAGTAGCCATGGCATAGTCAACCATATCGTCAGATACCTTTAGCTTGCTATAATCCCTCTTTTTGTCAGATTCTGACACCGCTCGGATTTCTGTCAAATAAATTGGAGTTATTTATGCTCCTCCCTTAAAATGGCAATAACACAAATACAAAAAAAACCCGACTAACCTTTCATCACTTGAGCTTCTTTCGCAAATCTGCATAAATCATCAAACATTTCATCAGACATTTCATCTTCTTTTAACCAAGTATCCCCATATATTGCCTTCACATATTTTACTATCTCATCAGTTACATATGTACAAGTAAGCTCCTTGTCTGCCATTGTTAAAGTGTGTGTGAGGGTTGTGTGAAGAAGGAGGGAAACGATCAAGATGGTATACGGTAAACCGTTTCTCAGAATTAACTAGGTTGAGTTATAAATGTGAATGGACTATAATACCCTCAAATTACTAACAGAAAAGAGACGTTGACATAGGCGTTATTGGTCAAGGGACGAATCTGGCATTTAATGGCCAAGGTTTGGACCTGTGGCGATGAAAAGGGCGAGGTTCGTCCCATCGCGATCCGTCCAGCCAAGTTTAGGGACCAACGGTGTATTTTAGTCTTTAGTTTATTATGTTCTTTTTGACAATAAATTTACAGATATCAAAAATTTTGTTTATCCCGTGCCCGTTCAGGCTCGAGCCCATTTGGCCCGTGCCCGTTCGGACTTGAATATTTGTATAATGTGCTTTATTATTTGTATTAGCGACATTTAATAATTGTGTTTGAGTAGGTTGTACAATATGTTTGATAATTTGTATTTCTTATATAAGGGGTGTTTTAATAACTGCATTAATTGTATTTATTGACATGCTAATTAATTAATTACATTAAATGTTTTTATCACATTATTGTCTTGTTAATTTCTTATTATAGAAATGTTTTTTGTCTTATTTTTTAAAAACTTTTAAATATAGATGTCCTAAATACATTATAAAGTAGTATAGATAAAACCAAATGCCAAAATAATTAATTAGTATTTTTTTTTCTTTTTTTTTAAAGAAATTATTAATGAAATACAATGTAGCAACTGTATGCATTTTATGTTCGTATATACACAAACGTGAGGAAAAGAGATTAAGTTTTAGATTTAAGATCATTTGAGGACAAAAGATTCTTTACATACAAAGGGATCAATCTCCACCATCTATTTTTATTTGATATAATGGATGAGATTAATCCAACAATTTAAAAAACCCACTTTCATTATTTTTTTTTAAATATTAATATTTTTCAAACCGTTAATCGTTAAGCGAAAAAAAATATATCATTGCGACGAGCATTTAATTATTTTTCTATAGATAGGCACTTTGATATACTTTCGACAAAATTTTTTTTTTCGTATTTTTCACCTTTTTTTTTTTTTTTTAAGTTTTTTCGTTTTTTTTACGTTAATGAAATTTGTATTAATAAATCATATATGATAAAACACTAATTAGTGTTAAATCATATATGATATGTAATATCACATGTGATATTAGTGTAAAATCACATATGATATACATATGATATCACATATGATATTACATATCATATATGATTTAACACTGATATCACATTTGATATTCAATTTAGTGTTTTATCATATATGATTTTTTTCATGCAAATTTCAGTAACGTAAAAAAAACGAAAATAAGACAAAAAAAACGTGAAAAAAAACGAAATTTTTTCTTTTTTCGAAAGTATATCAAAGTGCCCGTGTATAGAAAGATAATTAAATGCTCGTCGCGACGGTGTAAATATTTTCGCTTAACGATTAACGGTTTAAGAGATATTTAAATTATAAAAAATAGGTGAAATAATAAAATACTTTTAATCTCATCCATTGATTTCTTTTTAAATGGATGGTGGAGATGAGTCCTTTGGTATATGAGAAAAGTTTGGTATGTAAAATAACTAATATAGTAATGTACTTTTTAAAGTGGTCCGTTTTGGTACGTGTATTTCTTTTTTAAGTTGTAAAATAACAATGTACTTTTTCAAAATGTACTGTTTTGGTACTTGTATTTTTTTAAATTTTGTTTTAGTTGTAGAATAACAATTTACTTTCCATAAGTATTTCAATTTGGTACGTCATCCACGTAACAAATTGAAACACTTAAAGAAAGTACATTGTTATTCTACAACTTAAACAAAGTTAAAAAAAATACAAGTGGTCTTTGCAAACTTATGGCAATATCACTTATGAGGTTGACAAACTTAAAAAGTCCACCACATTAAACCCTTTTGGTACCGCTATGCTACGAAATTTGATCACTGAATAATATCTAGGAATATGATATGAATTTAACCTTATTAACCATAATATTGCTAATTTCAAAAGCAAAACTTTTACTCTAATGACATGCATTTTTAACCATTTGCTTCGAATCATGTTTGCCGTAATGGGTTGTGGCCGAGGTTGGAGCTTATATTATAAGCAAAAAATTGAAGCTTATATTTTTTATAACGTTATTTGACGAATTAATTGGAACTGAAACCTATTAATATAAAATCACATAAAAATATATCAAATTAAATTCACATATATTTATAGCTTTTACATAATAATTAGTTTTATATTTAATGGTATTCAAGTAATTTAACTAGCCTTTATAAGCCTTTTTCTATGGGTTTAGGCTTATGGCTTATTTTATAAAGACGACAAACTTTGGATTTGTTTTCAATCAATGTACTTCACTTTTTTTCTTGCACATAAAGGCGGCAAATCTTTTTTTAGCCGATTTAGCTTTTTTTCTCACTTCCGGTAACCCACTGACGACCATTTCGTTGGTCCTTGAGTTTGAATAATCATTTCATGTATAGTTTCCACCACCACCCACTACCACCTGCCACCACCACCAGCTGTCGCCACCACCTCCTGCCACCTCTACCACCATCGTTCACCACCTCCACCAGCATCCGCCACCACCATCACCACCATTGTTCGACATCACCAACACTACCCGCCACCACCATATGCAACAACCACCAGCCGCCCCCGCCATCACGATTCAGCATCACCAGACACCACCTCAACTACCACGGTCCACCACCACCAATTGCCGCCACCATCACCACCAGCCACCACCCCAACTACCATCGTCCACCACCACCATCAACAGCGCCTGGTAGTGGGTAGTGGTGGTGGTGGATGGTGATAGTAGCGGTGGCAGGTGGTGGTGGCGTATGGTGGCGGCTGACGGTAGTGGCATATGGTGGTGGTGGAGGCTGGTGGGTGGTGGTGGAGGAGGGTGATGGTGGCGGCGGCTGGTAGTGGTGATGGTGGATGGTGGTGGTGGTAGTGGTGGTGGAAACTATACATAAAATGATTATACAAACTGAAGTACCAAACATCTAATTTACTAACGAAGGCTAAAAAAAGAGTTGCCTGCCTTTATGTGCAAGAAAAAAATGAAGTACCTTAGCTCGAAAGAGACCCTAAATTGTATGTTTTTTTTTATGCTATTTGCCTATGAGTATATAATTGAAATATTACCACTAGGGCATTTGTCCAGTGGGTGGGACTTTCATTCTTGAGTCAATAGATTCGGGTTCGAATCATATTCTTAGCACTTTGCTTCTAGATGGGTACCCACTTACGCAAAACTTATAGACTCATTGGAGAGACTTTGTGGATAAGAGCTCAAGGGTCCGAGAGTCTCGACTCACTCCAGTTGGTGCCCCACTAGGCAAGGAGAGTTGCTCGGAACTATTACTTGTAGGATGGATAATGGCTGGTTTCAAAAGGCACTCGAAGTTTGAGTATCCCCGCCAATCTACATATTTTTTGTAGATATAATTGCAATATTTAATTATTTAAAGAGTGAATAGTGATCTTTTATATAAAAAGGATTTAGGCCGTCTCCAATCATACCTTCCGTAATCTTTATATTTGAAGGATAAAATAACATCTTTTAATACATCCATTTTCAAAAAAAAGCATCGCCAGCATATAATCCAAACTTCAAATTGGAACGTTTTTATATTTAATTAATTGAAGAATCTAAGCTAAGAGCATACACATTAGTAACTTCAGTTATAAAATAACACTAGTCACGTCAGCGCCATACCAGCTTTAACATTTCACCTTAACATGTCCAAAAAAACACCCACATTAATAACATCTCAAGCTAAACTTTAACATAAAAAAAAAACCCCAAAAAACACCAAAAAACACCCTTTAACGGGCGTTGCCCTTTTAACGTAGCTCCCCTAACGCCATTTTAACGCAAGTCCTCCAACGACATAACGCCGGTAACGCCGTTAAAACATCCATAACGCCCGTTATGGCGTTAGCGATGTAAATGCTCTAATTGTTCAACAAGAAATCAAATAGTAATAATAAGAGTTCTGAAAGATAAATAGTGATCATTCATATATGGATGATTTCAAGCAATACCCCAAATAAATTTTCAAACTTTAAGGATGATTAGAGATGCATTTTAGTACTCCATTCTTTAAACATTAAAAAAAGTGTATTTTAGAAGACATAATTGAAAACGGCAGCAATGCTTCATAGTTTTCTTTATGCTTCATAATTTTCACTAAATTTAGAGTATGGTATAAGAGAGTTTTAGGGGCCGTTTAGTTGGTGAAAATTTTTTCTGTTTTTCGGTTTCTAAATTCCTAGAGAAGGGAATAGTTTTTCTTCTCTAGAGAAGAGTTGAGAAGTTTGAAAATCCGTTTAGTTGGAGTTATATTTTTTCTTTTTTTAAAACGGAGACGGTGGACGGAGAGGTGGGCGGCGACGGAAGGAGGGCGGCGATGGAAGGTGGACGGAAGTGGGCGTGATAAGAGTGGGGTGAGAGGAAATGAGGTTATTATTTTAGAAATGAAAAAGGTGAAAAGGGTGTAATGGTATTTTCATTTTTTCTATTAAGAATTGGAGAATGAGAAATTCATATTTTTGGAAAATTATTGGAAAAAAGTGCGACTAAACGGGTTTTCAGTTTTTCCCTTTTCATATGAAAAATTTTCTAGAAAAATGGAGTATTTCTCTCCAACTAAACGGCCCCTTAAATTCTTTATTCTTCAAATGACTAAAAAATAAATAAATAAATTAGAAAAAAAAAAAAAAAAAAAAGTTTTGAGATGAGATATCGGGTGTCTTTGGTAGAAGACTTTTGAGAGCATTTTAAAGCAATTAACATTTAAGATTTATCATTATTATTATAAAGCTTGTTTGAAAAACGGATAAAAACGTAAGAAAAACGGACAAAAACGTTTTTAAATGGACGAAAACGGATAAAAATGGACGAAAATTTTAAATTACAAACGGTCGTTAGGTTAAAGGACTGGCGCTACAACGGTTAAAGAATGGGCGCTGCAACGGCCGTTAACCAAAGAGCTTAACGTGTAACTATTAACGGAACCCACTTAACGCAGTTAGTGACGAGGGACCAAAAGTGCACGTAACAGTGAACCATAAGAACGATTTTTGCACTTAATGAACCACAAGGACGAAACGTGCAATTTGGCCAAACCACAAGGACGATTTTTGCAATTTACTCAAACATTTATAAAATTATAAAAACACCCTTAATGATCTTTGAATAAGCATGGAGTAGCATTTAGCGTTACGTCATTTTACACATTAAAATTATAACTGCAACTACTCTACCAAATACTTTTATAAATTAAACTACTAGTAACTGTTATTGCTACGCTTACTGCTAACCATTACATTTAACTGCTACCGCTAGTTTTAACAAACTCAGCCGATCCGTGGTTACTAACACAAATTGGCAACAAAATAGTCCATTGAACAAAACGCCCCAAATATACAATTGACAGTAAAGCAACCCATCATCACATCCAAGGGGTGCTTTTCGTAACTTTCATACAACCATTGAAAAAAAAAAAAAAAAAAAAACTCACAAATTCAATGAGAGGAGGAAGAAAAAAAACAAAACAAAAGTGTAAACTGTTTCATTTTCCTTTCCCGGGTCGGGTCATGATCTCAACATCACCTGAATCTCGACGGCGGCGAGTCACTACCACGCGCCATAGCTTCAGTAACCGAAGCCAGTTTCTGCAAGTTCAGCTTCACAACCGTATCAGCAAACAACCTCGTATCTTCCTCAGTGTTCCCTTCAGGAACATCAACAACATAAGACTCCAACACAACACAACCACCTGTGTTTGTAGGTCCCACATGATCCATCATCATCATCTCATGCACAGTAGTAACAGCATGATAGTTTCTCAGCCTATGTTCACCGCCAATAATAGTAAACCCCATCACGCGCTTCTCATCATCCAATATATCCAGCCTCTCAGTCGACGTATTCGCAGGCAGCCCTGAGATCACGTTCACGTCACGTGTGCATCCAACGCTCATTACAAAGTCGTCAGCCACGTGGCATGACTTTATAAAGTGCTTGTATGTTTGTGGCTTGTCGAAACGCCGGATGACTGACCAGACTATGTCGGGTGGTGCGTGGATGTGTTGGGCGAGTAAGGATGAGCATTGAGATGGTGATAAGGTGTAGGTGTGGTAGTCTGTTATTGATGGTTTTAAGGAGATGAATTCTTGTTCTGTTAAGCCTTGTGGGGGTGATAAGTGGTGGGTTGTTGTGGTGGTTTGTGGTGGTGATGTGGTGGTGTCTTGGTTGTTCATATTGTGTGTGTGTTTTGTTGGAGAGAGAGAAATAGGGTTTGTGTGGGGGATAGATAAGGACTAGATTTGTGTTTGTTTTTTTTGCTTATAAAAGATGGGAATGTGGGGTTGAGTGAGGGTATATATGGAAATGTGGAAGTTTAGTATGTTAAACTACCTTCTATTTATAACATGGGTTTGTCTAACATGTGCCTTAAGGCACAAGTTAAGCACACTAAAAAAACATCGGGTCCTATAGAAAAGAACACAGGGATTCACAGAAAAATACAATTTTTGTAGATCCCTGTGTTCTTTTCTGTGAGATCTAATGTTCTTTTAATGTGCTTAACGTGTGCCCTTAGAGCACAAGTTAAAAAAATCCTTATAACACTACTACATTCTAATCACTCAAAAACAAATTTAAGTGACTCCGTTCTATAATAAGTCCGTCCTATTATTTCACTATATAAATGTAATTACTTATGGCGACGGACCTAAATAGGAGGCGGGTGTGGTACGGGCTACACTTGATTTTAGGTTATGAAACATAAAGTTTTAATAAATTATATTTTTTCTGGACATCTATAAATTAATTTTACTTAATAAATTTTTTATCAAACAACTTAAGTACTCAAAATCATTAAAAAAAAATAAAAAAAAAAATGCAACACTCTCTCAAAAACTATAATTCCATCTTTAATTACTTAGAGTTCGTTTAGTTAAAGAAAACATCTTTATATTTTATAAAATACTTTTTACAAAATAAAGTAAAAGGAGATTATGTTCAAATCAAATGTTTACAATCAAATTTTTATAAAATAAAAAATTTGCATTTGCTACTTTAACAATTAGATACCAAAAATTTCTTTTTGTTTTTGTTTTTCTTGTTTCCCTTACAACCCTCCTTATTTTCTTGAAAAAAAACAATGTCATATAAACTCGTTTTTATGTTTGGAGAAAAACTAAATTCTCCCTCTTTTTTGTAAATCTGGAAAAAAAATCAATAATTTTCTTTTCTCCAACTAATTATATTTAAATTATAATCGATTAACAGAGTTTTATAGTAAAAAACATTTGATTGGTTCACAATAGAATGTATGATTAAAGACCTAAAAACATGACAAGCATTCTGCCCGAATATGCATGTTAAAGATTTTATTAGTTTGTAAATAAGGTGGTTCATTTGCTATCAGAAGCGGAGCTAGTAGGATGATTAGTGGGTGTTGGGCCACTTCTAATTAACCCATTTATGCATTAGTTATTCGGTACAATAGTTAGTTTCCTAATAATTTTTGCACTCAGCATTCCTTAATCATATAAATATGCTGATTACAGATAAAAAACGAACAACTTGAGCAATCAAATACACCAATAAAGTGAATTTACTAGTCAAATTATGCTTTTTTTAAATTTAATTTATTTTTGTTAATTATGGTGTTAGGTTGAATCATGATTTGAAAAAAAAAAAACAATAGATTCAACATTGAGTGATATTTTTTATTATAGTTTTTACGTCAAGTTCGACCCCTCTAACTTAAAATTCTTGCTCCAACCCTGTTTGCTACGATCAACAAAATTCTGTTATTTAGGTTTAAGAATAAAATTAGTCGTATTTTTAAGTCACTTTTTTTTTAACGGCGATTTATATAAAAAAAGAAAAACAACTAGCAAGATGCTAGGTTACACGGAAATGAGATAAGGATTCTTTAACCAATCGTTCCAAGTGAACGTGGCTTTACACCCAAACTTACACCAAGTAAAAGAGCTAGAAACAATGTTATCAAATAAAATCGCTTTCAAAGGAGCAACGCTATCAAACAATTTGTTGTTGCGATAACCCCATAAAAACCACCACATAACATAAGAAATACCTTCCAACACTTAATAATTTATCTGTGATGTTCAAGAATATTTATTTCAAAGAAATGGTTTTGTTTCTCATAAATAGTAAACCGCTATTAAAATAGACTTTTAATTTGAAATAGATAAGTATCTGTTATGATATTTATAGACTTTATTTAAAAAGTGTCATTCTTTCAATTTGTAAGATGCGTGTTTTTCGACATGACTCTATCAGATATAAATAAGAACAACAAATGCCTCAATAGTCAATACTCTAATTTATTGAAAATAGACAATTGTTTTAAGGGCAAAAGTTCAATATAAATTCAATGAACCAATAATAGCCATTTATTTTTTTTATTATGATAAACTTTCACCTTTTTTTAAAAAATTAAATATCTCGCAAACCATTAATCGTTACGCGATAAAAATTATACCATCGCGACGAGAATTAAATTATCTTTCTATAGATATGCACTTTATATATTTTTAACCATTTTTTTTTTCAAAATTTCGGTCAACAAAAATCATATATGATTTATGAAAATCATATATGATTCGATTTTTACGAATCATATATGATTTTTGAGAATCATATATGATTCATAAAAATCGAATCATACATGATTTTTGAAAATCATATATGATTCGTATAAATCATATATGATTTTTTCGGACGGAATTTTTGAAAAAAAATGTTTGTCGAAAATATATAAAAGTGCATATCATAGAAAGATAATTTAATTCTCGTCCCTATGGTGTATTTTTTATATTTTGAAAATTTACCGTTTGTAAGATATGTTATTTTAAAAAAAAAAAGTGAAAAATAATTTTTTATTAACTTAAATAAAAGATGGAGGGCTATGATTGGTTCATTTGTTCTATGGCAAATATGGGTTCTATATTGATCTCAACTCTTGTTTTAAGAGTGTTAAGTTAGAATTGGTTTTCTTTATGGGCTAATGGTTTAAAGAAATATTTTACTTGTTATATATATTTTTTTAATTATATGTAGCTTATCAACAATTGAATTTTGTCTTTTGTATCATATTTCAGTGTGTATTATTCTGATCATTTTATCCTTGCTCCGAATAATGAGAGCGTGTAAGTGATAGAGAAATGATCAAATAATACAAACAACTAGAATGTGATATATAAAAAAAATAAAAATCAAAAGTATATTACATAAAAAAAAGAAAAAAAAAAAGCCTGTTAATACGTTACATTTGAAAAAATTTCATTTATAATACATTTACGAACAATAAGCTTTAAGAAAAACCTTAAAAGTAAGTAATGCTACATGTTAACTTATTTTCAAAATTGATAATTTAAGACAAATGCTAATGGTCCATTCCCCCCTCCTCCCCAACCAACCGAGTGAGCCAACCGCGTCCTCCCTAACACAACCCACCCCAATTGCGTTTCACCCCAACCAATTCAAAGTTTCGGTTTGCTTGCTAACCGAAATAATTGGCACTTCTCCTCATTTTTTAAACCGTTGGGTGCTTTGTTCCAATTCCAACAATTTTTTATTTCATGAAAAATATCTATAAAGAGACCTCACCCTTGTAAATGACTGATGCTATGAAAAAGACATTGATCTTACAAGGTAAAACAAGAAACAAAAACAAAACCTTACCCGAGACCTTGTTTATACAAGATCTTGAAGCTGATAACTCTTGAGTATGAAATATGGGTTATAATGAAAGAATGTTATTGTTTACGTATGGTATGTAAATCGATTTAGAGATGGGATGGGATGATTTTGTTGTTTGGTTTCTCGTGTCGAACGGTAAGAACCCGATGAGATTGATATAGATCAAGAAGCTCGGGTAACACTTAAACAAGAACCATACTTAACTGATGTGATGCGGTATTTGCCTAAGTGTGTGAGAACTTGTGTGGTGTTGTGTGTTGCTCTCCTTTTATGGAGAGGCTTGTAAGGTTTAGAGATAAGCCTTTTAAGAGTGATCGACGGCTGCCAGGGTGCCAAGTGTCGATCATCCGAGAGCAGATAAGGAGGACAGGTGTCATGCGTCCTTGGGCTCGTACAGGAGAGTGCTATGCTCTTCTGTGTGTTCCCCACTGTGCTATGTCAGACTCGTACGTCTTAACTGTTAGCGACAGTTGTAACATTTGTCACCTTGCGCATGTGTTATGCTGCCTGAAGGGAGTTGCCAGGCCTAGTTCAGCCTGTGCTTATGTTGTTCTAGTGAGTGTTAACTTCGTGAACTATTTTGGGCTTGATCTGAGCGTGTGATTAATGGGCTTAGGCAATTAATAATGATACGCTATCAGTTATCCACAACAAATATGTAGATTTGTGGTTTATGTTTATGGATTTGTGTAGTAAAGATATGAAAGAAAAGTGTAATAAATGAAATTTTAATTAAAAAAAAATAGTTGTGATGACTGTTGCAGTCATCATTAGCAAATTGTGGTTAAGGTATAATTTTGAAAAAAGAAAGTTGAAATGACGGTGATATGACAGGGTGACTATATCATTAGCCTAACCGATTAGAAAAAAAGGGCTTTATATTAATGCCCTAGAGGCACGGGATAAGAAAGAGGAAAACACCAAAAAGATTTAAAGACTCACAAAAACGATTCAAAAACTGACAAAAATTGTTTATTTTTTTAGTTCTTGAATCCTTTTTGCCTTCTTATTTGTGCCCTTATCACGCAAGATAGAAGTAAAACTATAATCGATGAGTGTGTAAGATCAATTGCAAATTTCCAAAACTGTATAACATGCTTACGTGGACATTTGTTTGAATTGGAAGAAGAAAATGTACAGACTATTTCTTTATCATTTACGTAATAGACAGGAGGTTGTGACGCTACAAATTTTTTTAAGGTAAACCTTTAAATTTTCTACACTGTATAAAAAACACAAGTAAAGTTATTGAAGGTAAAAAAAAAGTACAGAAAACCAAAAAAAAAATATCATTTAACTATTTTAATTAAGTCATTTAAACGTTAAATTAATCAGAAAAAGTATTAACTTTTAATATTATTTCATTTTTGTGAAAATGTTCAAAAGACTGTATGTTTAAAATATTTATATGTGTATTATTTGATTATGCCGTAACAATAAACACTAATCTTCTAACTTTAACTAATGTCAACCAACTTAATTATAAACAACTTTTGCACAAGTGAAAAATATAAGTCATAAAATAATAATCAAGTTTAAAAAATATTTCGTTTAGTTTACTCAAACACAAAAATTTCACATTAATAGAACACTTTTTAAATTTTGAGCAGTTTTTATGATAAAATAAAACTTGACTAAATTGGAACAAAATAACTCAATTTTTTTAGAACGACATAACATTTGAAATCCGACCCCCGAGTTAAACCATCCAAATAGGCAGGCCTCGGGACCCGAACCACTAGGAGAGACCCGCGAAGGGAAACCCTTAAAACTCACGGTTTCGCACTAGGAGGAAAACCTGGATTTTTTTTTTGTCTCTTGCGAGACTTGAACCATGGGTAAAACCTCCCCCAAACTCCAGAAAAAGCACAAGTGATCAACTCAGCTAAGCCAATTGGTTAAAATAACTCAATTAATATTTCAAGATTAGGTTTATAACATGGTTTCCGATAATGTACTGAGAATTTGAAAGAAACATTTTCTCTATTTTTGGAGTGGAAGGTCTTATGGATAAGAAATCAGAATATATTTCATGTGTTCTTGTCTAGCTTTTTAAATCCATTGTTTATCTTTAGTATTTTACGCAAATAATTGTTCTTCTTATTTGGATAAACATTTCCATATCAAAGAAATGATCTTTTGAGATAGATGTTGTTGTATAGATTCACCCATATATTTATGACAACTAATAATGTGCTTAGCCCTAATATTCCTTTGCATGGTTTTGAAATTCTATCCAGAAAGGTCAACTACACAGAAATTTTTGAAACGTCATCTATGTAAATATTATAGTTCTCCGTAATAAAATAACATAACTTATTTGACTACAAACAAAATGATGATTGTGTAACAACCTATTTGTTTATGTAATCTATTTTCTCACCACAAATGCATTGTTGACATTGCCAAATAACAAGAGTAAAGTATTTTCTAGATACAAAATCCCCATAATTCAAAAGATAAGTGAGAAAAATAAAACTAATATATAAGCTAACTGCTTAAGAAAACCCATCTTGTTGACAATCTACATCAGCTTTGGTATCTCATGAATCTATTCTTTAACACCCTGAGAGGGTAGATTATGTGCATGTAGCCACATAGGTCCTTTAAGTTCTAACATAGGTGAAAAAGGAAACCATGTGTAGTATTATAGAATTGTCATCTTATGCGTATAAATTTCGTTGATTTGAATATTAACAAACAAAACCCGATGCAAACATAACAAGAGTAGAATCACACATAATCAAAGCAGAATAAGGTAGAACCATAACTAGAGCACAATCAGACTGAACCGGGGTTAAATAAGAGTAGAACAGATTAAATTAGATGTATAATTAGCCAGAACCAAATGCAGATGCAAAATAAGACAGAACAAGATGCAGAAACAAACAGATACATAGTGAAATTAGATGTGGATATAACAAACGAATGAACCAAACTAAATTTTCAAACACGGAATGAACTGATGCAGATCTAAACACAAGTAACTGCAAAAACCACCACTAAAAGTATTGCGGAAACTATGCACAAATCCAATGATTTAAACACCAATTTTACCAATGACTTGGTCTATTGATTAGACTTGATTCCAAATTTTGATACCATGTAAAACCAAATAAAAGCTATAAACTTATTTGATTTGATGAACAAACAAGAATACGAAATATCAAACCAAAAACTAACAAAGAAAAAATCTTTTCATAGTTAAATTGGCCTAAGCTAATAGGGACCTATGACCATTGTTAAGCTAACAATGTGATTACCGAAAACAACTGTTAAATGGTATGAGTATAAAGACTTGAAAGCATAGATGGAACATAAAAGGGGTAGGGAGGGGTCATGCCCCCTACCCCTCCCTAAAAAAAATTGAGTTAAATATGTGTTAATTATGAGACAACAAAAATTATATGCAATTTCTTGATTTGCAGGAGGTAAATAACAAAACTTTAGGAGTTTTTAGAAGAAGTTAGACTTTAAAAAACTTTTAAACTTTCATTCTCTTAAATTATAGGAGGCATATAACCACACTCTATGTCTGCTTTTACTCTTTTAGCTTTTTATAATGACCATAAAATTCGTTGTTCTGCTAAGTTGTAACTGTAGTATCAATTTACCGTTTATTTTCTTGTATCTTTTCTATATTTTATCTATATTGATGTTTTCTTTATATATATATATATATATATATATATATATATATATATATATATATATATATATATATATATATATATATATATGTAAAGTAACATTTCAAGTAGATTGATCTCGGCCCTCCCAACAAAAATGATCAAATTTCGTAACCGGTTGAAAATATACTATTTTCTTTCATTGCAATCAATGTTTCGAGAATTTTTGTAAGTTTGCTTATATGTATGGATGACAATAACTCGATTATTAATTTCTAATGAAAAGCTACTAAATAGTAGAAAAACATATAGAACATACTAATAGACTTAAAACGCATGAGTTATGACAAGGAGTTATGCTCTATAAAAACATTTTATTTTCTTTAGATAACCGAATCTATTCCGTAAAAGATGCTTGGGAGGTGTTTGTGTTAGCTGTTTAGTGAGCTTATCGCTATAAGCTCACAATTTGGTCTTTTTATCTTTTAACTCGAGCTTATAATGTGAAAATAAGCTTATAAGCCAAAAGATGAGCTTTTCAAGCTTTTCATAAATCCGAAAACCTATAAAGTAAGTTAACACAAACTAACACTCCTTAGACAAAACATGTGCCTTACAAACAACATTTTTATCTCTTAAGCTAGCTCAAGACATGAAAGCTTAAGCTTTGGAGCATAGATGCAAAATAAAAGGAGTATACGTGCAAGTAAAGAGTACAAGTGGGAGTAAGTGGTAACATCGAAAAAGTTTGGCGACTCCACCTCATTCGATTGCTTGTCCAGCCAGGCAACCAACCAAATCTTTTAATTTTTATATTGAGTTTTGTTTATAAAGCATTTTTTTATGTTATCTTTATCTCCTTTCTAGTTTCTACCTTCCAAAATTATTTTCATCCATGGATTTTAGTTCATAAAGATAGTCAACCACCTTTTAATGTCTCACATCATAGACATCCTTTATGTGCACCCTTTTCTTTTGTGCAAGACTTTTTATTTTATAAGGCTATGATATGAAACGAATCGGACTACCATATTAGATTAGACGCGCATCCAGACGAATAATGTTAACCTCACAAAATTTTTGATAAGCATATATTGCAAGTCAGTTGCATCTATATAATGTATTTTTCTATTTTTCTCCCTATTTAGTTGACGCACATATTTGTGAGATCCTCTTTTTTCTATTTAAGTTTGGAATCTTGTAAACTTTGTATTCTAACATTTTTCTGGAAAAACAAAGTATATCTTAGACTAGACGCAATAGTCATCATTTCCTTCATCGCCGTATCAGCATATCATCACTCTTCTCACATTTCAGTCAGAATGATCATCACTCTCATCACCAACATTGAATACTCACTTTATATAAACATACCTCACACACACTCACGAATCAAATAAATAATATAGTAAATTACACAGATGGTCCCTAAGGTTTGTCCAAAGTTTCACTCACAGTCCTTAAAAGTTTAAAGTTGCATGGATAGTCCTTATCTCTGAAAAGAATAACACTTATGGTCCATTATTTAACTGGTGTTAAGTGAGTTCCGTTATAATTTACACTTTTAGACCTTTTGGTTAAAGATCATTGTCTCGTCAGTCCTTAATTATAAAGAACGTTTATAATTTAAAGATTTTCGACTTTAGGTACATTTTATACATTTTCATCCATTTTCGTCCGTTTTTATACGTTTTAGTTCGTATTTTACGTTTTCATCCGTTTTTATCGTTTTCGTCTGTTTTATACATTTTTGTTTGTTTTTATTTGTTTTCATACGTTTTTATCCGTTTAAATACGTTATCGTTCGTTTTTATACGTTTTCATCCGTTTTTCTTCCGTTTTTATTCGTTTTTATACGTTTTCATATGTTTTTGTCCGTTTTCATATGTTTTATATTTTTTATCCGTTTTCGTCCATTTTCATATGTTTTCGTTCGTTTTTGTACTTTTTCATACGTTTTCATCCGTTTTTATACGCTTTCTTACATTTTTATACGTTTTCGTCCGTTTCGATACATTTTAATTTGTTTTTATCCGTTTTTATATGTTTTCGTCTATTTTTCTTACGTATAAAAAATGGATAAAAACGTATGAAACGTATGAAAACGTAAAAAAATGTATAAAGACGGATTAAAACGTACGAAAAACGTATAAAATTGGACGAAAACATATAAAAACGGATGAAAACGTATTAAAACTTAAGAAAACGGGTGAAAACTTATGAGAACGTAAGAAAAACGTATAGAAACGGACGCAAACATATGAAAACGGACGAAAACATATAAAACGGACAAAAACATATGAAAACGGATAAAAACATATGAAAATGTATAAAAACGGTAGGAAAATGTATGAAAACGTATACAAACGGACGAAAACGTATTAAAACAGATAAAAACGTATTGAAACGTAAGAAAACATATAAAAACAAACGAAATTGTATAAAAATAGACAAAAACGAGTAAAAATGGACGAAAACGGATAAAAACATAAAAAACAAACGAAAAAGAATAAAAATGGACGAAAACGTATAAAAACGGTTGAAAACGTATAAAAACGATAAAAAACGGATAAAAACGTGAGAAAAACGTATAAAATCAGACGAAAACGTATACAAAAGGACGAAAATTTAAAAAAATGTAAAAAACGAGCGAAAACGGATGAAAACGTAAGAAAAACGGATGAAAACATATAAAAAGGGACGAAAACGAATAAAAACGGACAAAAACAGAACGTATAAATACGAACGAAAACGTATAAAAACTGACGAAAACGGATGAAAATATATAAAAACGTACCTAAAGTCGAAAATCTTTAAATTATAAACGTTCGTTATGATCAAGGACTGACGAGGCAACGATCTTTAACCAAAAGGGCTAAAAGTGTAAATTATAACAGAACTCACTTAACACCATTTATATAAGGGACCATACATGTTATTCTTTTCAGAGATAGGGACTATCCATGTAACTTTAAACTTTTAGGGACTGTGAGTGAAACTTTGAATAAACCTTAGGGACCATCCGTGTAATTTACTCTAAATAATAATAAAAACACCATAGGCCCCACAAAATACCGGTACCAAAGTGGTGAGCACCCTCGCCACTTCTCTATTTTTTTGCTTGCTCGTGTGGACGTGGTTATTGGCAAGAACTCATTGAATCCATCGTTTGGGCTCATAATCAATTTAAAGTTGCTCTTGCTACCCAGCCGAGCCCCCCTCCCCCGGATGTAAAATATATGTCTTCTCACCACCACCACCACCACCACAACAGTGGTGGCGCGTTAATAAAGGAGGTGAGGGTGATCTCTCATCCTGCATTGTGAGTAGCCTTATATTGTAATAAGTCTTTATCGCAACTTCAGTATAATAATAAGTTACTATTTTGTCACGGACTTGTCTCGACAGGGGTCTTCCGTGCAACATTTAGTCTCGACTAAGTTAGCCTTGCTCGAACACTGAACGGATGAAAACGTATTAAAACTTAAGAAAACGGATGAAAACTTATGAGAACGTAAGAAAAACGTATAAAAACGGACGAAAACATATGAAAACGGACGAAAACATATAAAACGGATGAAACAAATGAAAGGGGAAACATCTAGAGTTTCAAGTGAATGGGGAAATATAGATGCTTCCCTAACTAAAGAAAGCTCTAAAGAATGAAACAAGAAAGCTCTAAAGAATGGAACAAAGATCTTCCAAAAAAGATGTTCCATTCTTTATAGGAAAATGATAAATTGACCTAACTAAAGAGGCCTAAAAGGAGACCTAATGCATAAATGAATTGTACAGTAACAGTACTGTACAATTCATTTATGCATTAGGTCTCTTTTTAGGCCTCTTTAGTTAGGCCCATGTATCAAAGCTCTTTTTTATAACTTTCTTTACAACCTTCTATGGGTGGAAGCATCTAGAATTTCAAAAGGCTTCAAAGATCTTCCAAATACTTCCAAGACTTTCTTGCAACTTTCAAAAAATCTTCTATGCAAGTGTAAAACAATCCAAAATCCCGATCAATCTTGTGAACGACCCTATCAATCGTGCGGGTCGTGACACTTTGCTCTATTAGCAAGATGAGCAATCGGTAATCCACACAAATTATTTTAAATACTTGGGAGTATTTCTCTTAGCATCACAAAAAAGAAATGGTGTTAAAAGTAATTAACATGGGAGTCTCCTCATTTAGGGGCATGAAAAAATAAAAATAAATAAATAAAAAATAAAACACATGATTATATGAATGGAGTGTTAGTCATCCATTAAAATGCAAGTTGCTAATAAGAATTATTGTTTCTTTAATCTTGGTATTTATGGGCCTTTCAGAAAGTAGTATGATGTCGGCCACATGACACTAAAAAATTATTATAGTTTAATTTGTATGTTTCTGGAACATCGTATTCCTCTTCTAATGGTTATATCAGTTGGTATGTGATTAAATTTTATCCAATAGTAAATTGCATAGTCAAAAATGTTATCAGAATATGGAAACGAAACTTGAACCATTATATATTTGATTATTGACATTTTCTCATATGACGTGATTTTAAAAAGCCGACCTTGATCACATTACTTGAATAACACGCAAAATGTGACTGTTAAGTTAGAATACGGGATGCATTAAATCAGTTGATCAAATGCCATTTGGTCTAGCGGTATCGTGAAATGGTTATGATTTCGGCTAAGATGTTCTGGTTCAAGTCTCGTTAAGGATAAAGCGAGATTGTTATGCTAACACTGAGAGTTATGTGCTTGCATCTGAATGTGTTACTTAAATTACCTAAAAAAGCGATAAGATTGAAGAAATTTAAATCATGTAATAAAACTTTTATTTTCGGAACGGTTCATACAGATGAACTGATAACAAAAATGCTAAGGCTGCGAAATGAAACATGTCAAAAGGATTGAACAAACGTGACACTAGCAACCTAATAACTTTAGATGCGGCCAACTGTGATCTTTTTTCTTCCCGTTCTTGAATGTCTTCTGATTGTCCCCGTTATTGTTTCTGTTCTTGCGCTTTTGCTTATGCTTCTGTTCTTCTAGTTCAGGTTCATTCTGTGTATAAATCAATGTTAGTATTAGACCAAACCATAAGTAATATGCAAATGTCCATTACACTTTTTTATAAATATAACTGTGTAGTGTACATGCCAAAAATCATGTCTTATAGTTTATGATAAGGATTGCTTAGTAAACTGGTAACAAGTTCTGTATAACTGAACCTGTAATTCACATCCAGTGCTGATAGGAAGGATATCTGACGATACACGCTTGCATTTGGGCTTCGGGTTGTTGAAAACAGGATATGAAGAAACTGGCAATTCTCGTACCGTTGATGTAGTGGTGGCAGTGCGTGAAGTCCTTCGAGTTTCAATTTCTAACGAGAGCTGAAATTTCGTCCCAAACAGAACAAAAAGCATGACAAGTTTCATCGTTATATATGACAAATCAGTAATGTATATTTTCATAAAACATGAGTACTATTTTCACGAAATTTTTGTATAATAAAAAGATACCTGAATAAGACGATCTTCGAGGGTCTCAATTCGATCTATCAGATAAGTTTTGTTGTTGGCTTCCACGACTGTCGCCTTCATTGGTACACATTCATTGTTCTTTTTTCCAAAAGAAAAAATGTATCGCCATCTTGATACATTCGGATTCCTTGTGATCTGCTTCATCTACATAAATATAACCAAACAGTTTTTACTAAACCAAAAATAACAAAACTAAAAATAGCACGTATCACTGTGAAATTTCGTTCTAGTTACAATGAGATGAAGGGTCGAAATAAAGCTCACAAAGGATTCCATGTTATTCGGTTTGGAAAGAAGAGGCAGTGAAGAATGTGATTGCAAGGGATCCTCCATTTTAACCATTTTGCTTCAGTAACTAATGACTATGCTAGGTGTACTTGTGTCTATATATAGATGTATGAGTGTGCCTTCACATTCGCGAAGGATACGGGTTAACTGAGACAGTTAACTTGGCCCCTTTTTTCTCTCTGTTGACTGAACTAAAGGTATAGAGTTTTATGGGCAAAATTTGTTACACAGTCAAAAGAATTAATCAAAGATTATGTTACTATGATTTTGTTGCTGACTTAGCAAATGCTTACATAATCTGCATCTTTTAAGGGGAGTAAAGATAACGAAACCGTAAAAAAAATAAAAAAAAGTGGTAAAACCATATTTCTGTTGTTAAAAAACCAACCAAATCCAATGGAACATACTAGTTTTAATACATAAGATATAAGTTATAAATTATAATAGCATGATAACATTGGATTTGGAGGTTACATAACATGAAAAAGACTATTTCAATGGCTTAAAGTAATAATAATATTCATTACAATGAATGTTAAAGATCATGAGAAATTAAGGTTGATGACGTTTAGCCCAAGCTTGATCTCGTGACTTCATAAGCTAGAAAGCAAGCAGCATTAGCTGGGATACTTCGACCCATTGCAGGTCCGAAACCTTTATACAAACCTCCGATTCCTTCAGATTTAAGAATCTTTTTGCAAGCATCAATTGACCCGGAATACTTAGGGTTCTTAAAATCATCAATCTGAATCACACTCTTGATTACATCAGTTGGGTAAACCGAAACCCAAAATGCACCTCCTGCTAAGCCTCCTGCCATCATAAGCGAACCACGGCCTAACCCAGAGGTGTCGGTTCCACCAGCCATATATTGTTTGATAGCCTCATATACACCAAACATTGTAGCGTTTCCAGGGACTTCACGAGCTAGTGTGGGAACTAATCCTTTGAAAAGGCCTCTAACACCTCCTTCAGTCCTCAAAACCTGCTTTGCTACGTCCATTGGACCACCATACTTAACCGCAGCTGTGACAGCTGCACCAGCTTCTGCCACTACACCTGAACCTGCACTTGCAGTTGCACCTGCACCTTGGGCCTGCAATCTACACCGAAGAATAAGTTGCATCAGAAACTGGCATCAAGTTTAAAATTTTACTCCCTCATTTTGACTTTTAGGGTCAAAGAAGCACTGACCTGCATTTGATTAGCTCGGTTGGGGTGGCTAAGATGGAGACAGCGCATCCAGCACCAGCTCCAGCAATCACTTGCTGTTGCACGGTTAAGGGTGCACCGGGTTCAGACCTCAAAATTGTTTCCATTTGACCCCTAACACTGAACAAGAGAGCATTGAAGGCTGCCACAGTGGCAAGTGGGGCACCCATTCCTTTGTATAGGCCTCGTGCACCCTCAGCACCTAATGTCTGTTTGACAGCATCTATCGCACCAGAGTATTTGGGGAGTTGACCCGGTAGTGGAGTAGGTTGACTTTGTAGTTTGACCTTAATGGTATCGAACGGGTGTCCAACTACCAATTGGGCTATACCTCCAACTGTCCCGGCAGCCAAGTCCTTTGCTACCTCACCCATCTACAAATTTATTTATCACTAAACATCACAACGGATATACAACGAATCACCTTATCAAGATTTAACTCATATGCAGTTCCACCTTTTTCGTAAAAAATAATTCTTAAAAACGACAAGAATTCTGTTTCAGACTTTTAGTTAAGGAAATTCAGGGATAAACTTCTGTCCAAATTCAATGTACTTATAACAAACTATCTGTTTCGATAAGCTCTTCTCCTAGTTGTCTAAGTTCAATGTATCTAATTATCTATCAACCTTTTTACAAACCAAACAATGATTTTGGATTCCAAATCAAACTTATCTAATGCTTAAAACCAAAATGTGGGATCGTTGGATGGACGGTCATATCAACGAAACCACTAAATTAGACCATTTTCGCAAATTTGAAGTAAAAACTTGGTTTACGCAACCTCAATGATTAAACATTATCTGTTAGGACTAAAATATGTCATCATCATAAACATAAAACATTTCTATATCATTAGGGTGTGTTTGTTAAAAGTAACAATGAGCAGTAGGAGTGAGCCGTGATAATCACCGCTCACAGTTTCTTAAAGAAGCATCGGAAAAATGAGCATTCCTAAAAAAAATAGCAAAGCTCACCGCTCCTTTGACAAACGACTACTAAAAATCAAAACACTCATTGCTCACCGCTCATCGCTCCAAAAAACTCCATACCGCTCCGTGCCAAACATACCTTAATCTCAATATTTACAATTGCATATTACAATTAATGGTTGTTATGAAACAAAAACTGATATCATCTTAAACAAAACAAGTAACTGAAAGGATTCATTATACTAAAAATCATACCGGCCTTTGGTCTAGAGGTATGTGAGTTGCCTACCAACCTAGAGGTCGTGGGTTCAAGCCTTGCTGGGGCATTTGTGAGATACGTGGTATAGGGCGTGAAAAAGTTACCGTAAAAAAAAATAAAAATAAAAATTCATACCTTTGCAGATTATCTGATAAGCCCACTAAAATTGATCAAATAAATTTTCCTCCAATTGCTCAAACAATCCACTGAAATAACAGTAAGATAAAAAAAACAATGAGCATCAAGAATGTTCATGGGCATGCATCAATATTCATTTCAATCACATAAAAAGAAAGATAATTACCAAATGGGTATATAACTTATAAATGAATTCCCATATGAATCTTGAAAGAATGGAATCTTCTTTAATGAAATGTTAAAAAGAAACAAATGGGGGCAAAAGGGTTAATATCAAGAGAAGTTTGAGAGCCACAAAGAGAGAGATAAGTAACATGCATATATGTAAGAGAATGTATGGATGGTGAATAGATGATGTAAAGGTGGTGAAATTGAGGACAAGATTCACCAAGGAAAAAAACAAATACTACTACTAAAATTAAGAGGTGTTTTGTAGGTAAGGAATGCCTGTCGCTGCACCAAAGATTCTTCAAAATTTGGTAAACTTTTGATAGTTAAGTTTTTGTCCTGAAATATACTAGACGAGCATCTGTGGATAGTAACGAGATTTTATAATAACAAATTGTTTAGTGATAAAAAAAAATTTATAGATTATAAATAAAAAATAATAATAGTTTGAAGATTTGGAGATTAAATATAATGTTTTGAAACCCGATTTGACTTAGATGGTTCAACCGGTTGAACCGTTCCGGTCAAAAAAGGGTCAATTTAAACCTGGTCAACCAGACAAGTTGGGTCGAAAACAGGTCAAATTAAACCGGCTCAACCCGTCGGGCTTGAAGCATCTCGGGTCAACCCGGTTTTCAATGTGTATTACCTTTTGAAATATATTTTTTCAACTTTTCACTTTTTCCTTTATACTAGACGAGTACCCGTGCATAGCAACGGGATTTTATAGCGACAGATTGTTTAGTGATAAAAAAAAAGTTTGTGGGTTATAAACGAAAAATAATAAAAGTTTGAAGATTTGGGGATTAAACATAATCTTTTGAAACCCGGTTCGACCCGGGTGGTTCAACCAGTTGAACCGTTCCGGTAAAAAAACGGGTCGATTTAAACCAGGCCAACCCGACGGGTTAGGTCGAAAACGGGTCAAATTAAACCGGGTCAACCCTCCGGGCTTGAAGCGTCCCGGGTCAACCCGGTTTTCGATGTGTATTAATAGTTTCCTTTTGAAATATATTTTTTCAACATTTCCTTTCTTAATTTCAACTTTTCACTTTTCACTTTTTGGTTTTTCCTTTATATATAGTATAGCAGGGTACCCACGCATTGCGGCAGCGGGTACCATGTGACGATTAACCGGATAAATAGATCTCGATGAGGCCTGATTCACTAGTTTGTATCGGTTTCAACGAGTTCTCTCTGATTCGTTTTTGGATTGCTTTTATTAGTTAGCCGAACCGGTGGCGACACCGGTTTCCGGTTGAACAAGTTGGTCCGGTCCAGTTTTCAAAACTATATGTACCATCAACTTGTTAGTTTGTATGAAGCTTTTTGTGTTTTATTAATGTGTATAATAACATGTACTTTTCATTTTAGGGTGTTTTAAAAATAACATTAATTAGTGTGATTAATTATTTTATACTTTGGATTATGTTGTAACTTATTTAAATTGTATATTGTGAAATTTTTATTGTACTTTTTAGTAAGAGGTGCTTTAATTGGTTGTATTTAATTTGGATTATGTTGTAACAATATGAATAAATTATTGTACTTTTAAATAATGAGGTATTTTAATAAGAGTATTAATTACACTATACATTTCTCTCACTTTTGACCATTTCAACTTTCAACATTTGACTATTTTCATTTTATATGTAGTATAGATGGTATAGCAGGGTACTCGCGGGTTGCGGCGATGGGTACGCTATGACGATTAACCATAAAAATAGATCTCGATGAGGCCTGATTCACCATTTTGTATCGGTTTCATTGAGTCCTCTCTGATTCGTTTTCGGATGTCTTTTATTGGTTAGCCGAACCGGTGGCGACACCGGTTCCCAGTTGAACCAGTTTGGTCCGGTCCGGTTTTCAAAACTATATGTATCATCAACTTATTAGCTTGTATGTTTTATTAAGACTAAAATACACTGTTGGTCCATAAACTTGTCCCGAAACATCACGCTGGGACAAAACTTGTCTTTTTCATCGTCGGGAGTCCAAAACAAGCTTTTTATAGGCTAAATGAGTCCCTTGACCAATTTTCCGTTAGTCAACGTCTGTTATCTTCTCCCATCTGACTTGCACATGAGGGCACAATGATCATTTTATCGTTTTGATTGATTATTTTGGTGGTACAACCTTAGGGACGAACGGTGCACTTAATAAAAAAATTATACCATCACTACCACCACCCTCATTTTATCTCTTTTCCTGCTTCTCTCTCTAAATTTCTGCTTCTCTCTCTAAAAATTAACACCATCACCATTCTCAATCTCATGCATCCACCCCACTAAAAAAACACAACTCAATCTAATACCAATCTTCATACCCACACACAATATCAAAACCCACAAATCTTTTGAGATAATCCATAAATGCAGCAACCAACAGACAGGGCTTGATCTATTTCAACCAAAGTAATCATATATTTCATTTAATAGAATTTTAAATATTACAATAGAGAATCATATTGCTTGAAACATATATAACTGATACATTGCAACTTAGTTCAAGCTCTTAATGAAAAGAACAAATTTGCTACATTACTAAACATTTCACTACACTAAAAGATGATCTCCCGGGTATTTCATCAAAATAGTTCTATGTTTCTCAAGACTTGTACCGTTCTGACTATAGAACAAGGGATTTTACATTTCAGTAGCCAATACCAGGAAACAAGTAACTGATTGGACACAGGAACACATTCTTGATCAGAAGGGGTTAAATCTACCACGGGTGGTTTCTTTGTAAGGGATTTGGGAATATCGATATCTTGGCCACATCGTTGCTGAGGGTGTGACAAAAGCACATACATGTGCTGAAAGAGGACTCGCGTTAGGCCCTATCTGCTCTAAAAATGTAACCCTCCTCTTTAGAAAATGTAACCCTCGTACTCACTGACCTGCTCTGTATGACTTGGCAATTGACAGTTCCATTTTTCTAACTACTCGTTTCCAAGTGCTTCGTGTGTGGATGAATCTCCCTGTATGGAAGCAGAGTTTATTAGAGAGAATAATGTTTATATTATTTCAAATGACGATCTCAGTCATGCATGCAGTAAAACAAAGAATAAATTATCAAAATGACACTTGGGTGTGAGACATGCTTTACATATTTCCCTAAAATAGCACTCGTTGTTACTATATTCTATAACTTTCCTGGGTATAGCACAATCTTGATGCTGCTACATATTCATTGCCTGATAAAAATAGGTATATAATGTTCAGTCATAATGAAACATGAAAGCACCTTATGTGATGACTCCTTTTTTAATGTTCAATTATAATGAAACATGAAAGAAATCTTGATGTGATGACTACTTCTAGACAACATATGTTAAATCAACAAGAACAAGTAATTTGAAGATGGCTTGATGAAAATGTAAGATGTGAAACTGATTGTTCTCCATGCGTAATCACCTGCATTCACATGAAACTGTAAGATCTCACGATCCAATTTCATACTAGTCTAACTTAGATGGCTTGATGTGTGTTCTCAAGCTGATTATCCGATAGTCAAGTATTTATGCATTTTGGAATAATCAGTTCAATAAGTTATTTTCAACCTGATTATCCAAAAGTTTAAGACCGATTTATGCACTCTATGATAATCAAAAAATCCATTTAGTCCAGACAATCAACACTAATTTGTGTGATTTGAAAACGCAAATAAAAAACCAGTATGCAAAATTGCAAACTTAACCCCAAAACACCCCTTATCCTCAGCGTCTGGATGTCTTCTGCTGCTTAAAGTAGTTAATAGCAAACAATCTGCTATCTTAAGTATGTGACATATTTTGATTATCCTTATAGAAGATTAACATATTTTGAACATTTGATAAACTACAAGATATTATGACCAAGTAATTATTGAACTTTTTTTAGTTTAAAATATATATATTTTTTTTTATGTTTAATCAACTAAAAAAAATGTTAATTTAGGTAAAAGGAGTTAACCAGAAGTTTTAAGAATATAGATTGAGACATATTGGTTTTCATAAACACACAAGTAAGCACAATAAGAGGCGTATGAATAAGAGTTCTAGAGAGAGAAAGTGAGATGTTCTAGAGAGATAAAACAAAGCAAATGTTAGATTTCCAAATGAACATCCAACCCTCTCCCTTGTAGGGAGAGGGCTATTTATACAAATGACTACGCCCTCCTTCGGGCTGTGGATCAGGCATACAGTGGGTAAAGACCCGTCCTTCTTCCACGGTGTTACTTATACGACTAATAATCTAACTAATATACTGTTACATCTACGAGCTATAATATGATAAATATACGTTGGGGTGACCAACACTTCAGCATGGATTTTCTAAATCCTAACAATCTCCCCCTAAGAGAGGTCACCCCAATAATTACATTGAAAACGTCCTAGCAATTAATCTATAATCTTTGATGCTAGAGCTCGTAGACTTTGTATCTTCAACAACTTTAACAACATGTAATAGTGGTGATTCCTTGACTTTGAGTGATTCTTTGATATGTGATCAGGAGCTTTCATTGAGATCATCAACAATATATAATCTCTAATTTATCCGATGTAGGATTGCCAACATGTGAAGTTGTGACTTTTGGACCGACATGCTCACATTATGGATCATGATATCTTCTCATCAGAGTAGCGGAAGCTTTTGTTGATTCATAATATTTCCAGCAGCGTAGCAGAAGCATGGAGTGAAAATATCAGAGCCAGTTGATGACGAAATGCACTTATCATGATTTCTTTAGAAATGAATGTGTTGTGTGAGCATGCGGCTATGGATTGACTTCTCAATTCTGATCAGCTGCAAACGTTGGGTGTACTTACATACAACAGTTAGCAATAAAGCGCACGAGAGTGTCTTTGATCACTTTCGTTGAATTGAGGTACACGGCCCACAGTTCCCCGTTGATCAGTACAAGTACTGCCTGTGATCAGGTATAATTCTGAAGAATCTCCTTGACAGGGTTTCGCAGCTGTTCTAGCTGTTCTCAAACCAGAACGTCTCAAAGAAGACAACACGGAGTGAGTGAACCAGCGAATTGAGATTCACTGATTGATGAAAAAGATTTGAAAACAATCGTGTATTGCTTAATATAAAGGGTTTTGCAATACAACGAAGGTTTTATGAGAATCAGTTATCAATCATAAATACCCTTTTAATTTTTTGAAAAGTATAATACACAGTTGACGTGCTATAGAAAAGAATTTTGAGCACAAAGACCGGTTTTTCAAAGGTATCCGTCAATCTATTTCCTGGACCAAGGTTGATTCAAGATTGAATCGCCCCATCGTTTCTATCCAGTTGTCACATGGTTGATCTATTGGATAGATCTCACATGCCACCCACCAAAAGCTTGTTTGATGTTGGCTCTAGAAGGCTTTCCATCTTCATAGTGAATATTATACATATCACTCGGATGTTCTGGCAATACCGCAAGGATAATGCGTAGGACTCTTAATTATAAACTTACTTTCCACAATGTGTGAAACAGCAAGTCTTCAAGAATAATGTGTCCTAATGAGATTTATTGATGTATCTCATGGCTCTAGACTCAATCGTGCACTTTGGTTTCCTATGCCGGAGACTAGGGAGAGGGTCTCCTTCTTCAATATCAACAATCTCTAAGAGAGAGTCGATAGATTATTTAGGTTCCCCGTGAGAATGAAACAAGTCCTTTTAAGAGGAACTTGAGTAGCTTAGGAAGTTGTAGTGCAGTGCGTCACTGGGTCCATGACGTCTTGTCTTCAATACTGGTGTTACCTTAGTAACCACCAGTAGCATATGAATTGAACCCGGTTTCTGCCCTAAGGTTGAAATAATGGAGGGCTATTTCTTTTCACCCTTTTCTCATTCAATTCTTTTTCATTCTTCAACCCCTTCTGTAACATCCCGATTTTTAAATAAAGTAGTAACGGATATATCTATTATTTTAGTGGAATGAATAGAAAAGTCCCACTTTGACGGTATTAAAAATATAGTTAGCGGGGACTTGGTATGTAAATAATATACGACCCAGTTTGCAAGACATCCTAACTACAGGGACTAATTATGTCAAATGCTTAAGTTAGTGGGATTTACCAAAATACCCTTGGTCCTTATCATTTTATTTCTTATATATGAGTCGGTTTAGAAAACAGATATATACTTCCCTCCTTATCCATTATTACGAGAACAACAAAAAAAAAGAAGATGCAGGGAACATATTTCTTCATCATGAAGAATTCATGGTAAATTATGATTCTATCAATTTCTATAAGAAGGATTAACACGAATTGAATGGGTTATCAAGGCTTGATTGGTTATGATAAATTAAGGTAATTTCATGTTATTCCCTAATTCAAGGTAATTAGTGAATCATGTGTTAATTTATGATTATGAGTTATAAGGTTATGTTTAATAAGTGTTTTACATGATTATGTGATGAATTCATGGGTTATGATTCAAGGGTTATGCATATGATTATTATTGTTTTGATGAGATTATGTTAAAATCAGATTAAGATATCTTAGGAGGTGTTTATATGATGTTTGGAGCTAATCCAAACACCCCTTTATGTGATCTATGATGTTAAACAAGTTGCTAAAATTTTCAACAATGATTAGTCATGTTTGAAAAATAATATAAAATTGATAGAAGCTCGGATTGAATCATGGCCAGACTTTCTGGAAAGCCTATGGTATCTACTTCAGCTGTTACTCATAAATCTTTTGCTCATTTAGTAGTTAAGTTGGTCTAAAATGTGATTTGGTACAGCAAGGGCTGATCCTGAAATGTGCAGCAAACCGAAATTTAAAAATTCATACCGGATAGACCATAGCTCCGTTTGGAGCGTTCCATACCTTTTCGGAAAGGAAAAATAATATAATTTCATGGAAAAATAGCCTCATGGCATGTTTCAGTAGTTAAGTGAGTCAAAATGATGCATTTGTAGGCTGCTGCAGAAAATCAGCAAACGCTTTGTTAAGTGTTTTGATAATTACGACATGATAAGATTTTTTACAAGTCCCGGGTGATTATATGCTATGATAGCTTATGTTCTCAGCCCATATGGTTATAATTCATGTTATGAAAGTATAGAACCAAGTGACAATACTTGATTAGCTTAGCTCGAGTTCGCGAGCATAGTAGTGCATGCTTGGCAAGATTTATGCCATAACTAGTTTATGAGTTTATACATTATAGTTAGTTTATGTGTGCTTAGTTGCGCTTATAGTTGCATTATCATTTTATATTCATGTCTATTTGTTATGTGTTAACATTATACATGTACATCTATCATGATATAGGTGTTCGAGGCATAATCAGAATCATTCGTCTTGCATTATACGGCCCAGGTGAGTAACGGATTTTCGGTTAACATGTTTAGTAGATTAAGCGTGTTTAGTATATATATTCCTTGCTATATCTCAAATACTATGCAAGTTATGTACCATGTTGACCCGTGTGGTCATATAAGTATCATGTTGACCCGTGTGGTCATATTCGTATCATGTTGACCCGTGAGGTCATATTAGTATCATGTTGACCCGTGTGGTCGTATTAGTATCATGTTGAACCGTTGGGTCATATTAAGTAGTATGTTGACCCGTGAGGTCATATTAGTATCATGTTGACCCGTGTGGTCAGATTAGTATCATGTTGACCCGTTGGGTCATATTAAGTAGTATGTTGACCCGTGTGGTCATATTAGTATCATGTTGACCCGTGTGGTCATATTAGTATCATGTTGACCCGTTGGGTCATATTAAGTAGTATGTTGACATGTTTGGTCATATTAGTATCATGTTGACCCGTGTGGTCATATTAAGTATCATGTTGACATGTTTGGTCATATTAATTATATTGACATGTTTGGTCATATTAAGTATCATGTTAACATGTTTGGTCATATTAAGTATCAAGTTGACCCGTTGGTCATATTAAGCATTAAGTTAACCCAAGATGACCCGTTTGGTCATATTAAGTATCGAGTTGACCCGTTGGTCATATTAAGCATTAAGTTGACCCCAGTTGACCTGTTTGGTCATATTAAGTATCAAGTTGACCCGTTGGTCATATTAAGCATCAAGTTGATCCATGTTGACCCGTTTGGTCATATTAAGCATCAAGTTGACCTGTTTGGTCATATTAAGTATCAAGTTGACCCTTTTTGTCATATTAAGTATAATATTGACCCGTTTGGTCATATTAAGCATCAAGTTGACCTGTTTGAGTGTTTGGTCACATTAAGTATCAAGTTGACTTGTTTGGTCATATTAAGTATAAAATTGACCCGTTTAGTCATATTAAGTATCAAATTGACCCGTTTGGTCATATTAACTATTATGTTGACATGTTTGGCCAAATTAAGTATAATATTGACCCGTGTTGTCATATTAAGTATCATGTTGACCCGTTTGGGCATATTAACTATCATGTTGACATGTTTGGTCATATTCATCATCATGTTGACCTGTTTGGTCATATTCATCGTCATGCTGACCTGTTTAGCAATATTCAATATTAAGTAGACCCGATTGGGCTTACTAAGTAATATGTCGTGGCTCAACCTTAAATTATATATGAATGTTATATACATTTAGTAATGTGTGCAAAATGCTTTATGCACTTCTGGCATGCGATGCGTTTATATATACATGTCAGATTCTATTAGGTATAAGCTTATGCAGTTTTTAAGGCGCGCCAAGTGCTTTATGCACTTAATTAGTCAGAATGCTACTTTATGCATTACTTAATGTATTTAGTACTATAAGTATATAGTCAGTTATGTGATCACACATGTGTTCCAGACAAATTTGGAACTTAGACCTCTTTAGTGGAGAATCGAGCCTTAGAATAGTGAATGTTCCAAAATCGGAACTCAGACATCCTATATGGATGATTAACATACTTATATGGCTCATCAGTTATGTATTCAGTCAGGTATAGTACTATAGTACTTAGTCAGTATGTGCTTATGCACTCAGCCAGTATAGTACTATAAGTACTCAGTATATGCTTATGTACTCAGTCAGTTATGCACTAAGTATGTGCTTAGTTATGCAGTCAGCTATGCACTCAGTATGCTTAGGTACTCGATGAGCAACATGGTGTATCATGTATATAATCAGTTAGTGTCGTGCTTATGCAGTTAGTTAATATTATGATTCATGTAGTTAGGATAGTAATTCAGCAGCATGCTTATGTTCATTTTATGATTTAATACATTTCCGTTATCTCACTAAGTCTTATAGACTTACCATTCTCAGTTTATATTTTTGTAGGTATGCAAGATGAGACCATGTACATGCTAAATGGGGCGTAATGGGTTAAAATGGTGTAGCTCGCGGGTTAGGTAACGAGCTTCTCATTTCCATCATTTGTTATCAGTTTGGAATGCCCCTAAATCAAGAACCAGCTTCTTTACCAAGATTAAAGAGTCACCGTTATGTATTTTTGTAAAGTTTAGTATTTTAACAGGACGTTTAGAATAAGCCCGTATGATGTAGAAAATACGCTTCCGCTAGTTTTATCAATGTATACAGTTTACAGATTTTTAAATTAATATATATATATATATATATATATATATATATATATATATATATATATATATATATATATATATATATATATATATATATATATATATATATATATATATATATATATATATGGGCGTTTCACCTTCAGTGCTTACCGAGATTTCATTACTAGAACCTTGTTGGGTTTATTCCAATTCTAGCTCTATCTCAGTTCGCACTCTTCCCATTTCTTAATTTTCTCCCTTTTTTTTCCATCATACCTTAGGACTTCTACACTATCTAGTGGACTGTCCCTGGGTAGATCCCTCCGGCACTGGCTGGATCGTGGGAATGAATACCTAACCTACTATCCTTATATCTCCGTGCATGAAGTAAATTTGGTCGATCTTTTGGTATTGTTCTTCTGCCATAGGAACCAATTGAAAACTATTTGAAAATCAATCCAGGTACTTGTGATACAAGATCAAAACATTTTGTACCTGAATTGTTTTCAATATTTTAGAAAAAAGCTCCCCCTCAACATGTGCATCAAATAGTTGAAATTGTTTTAGCACATGGAGGCAAGAGGACATAGAAATCTTGGATTAAGAATGAAGAATTCAATTCTTTGATCAACATTTTCTAAAATTATCAACATCACTTTCCCGATCAAAATTAGTATTTTAAATACTTTGTTGAAGATATTCTGGGAAAGGATGTGGTTTTCAAACGATTGCTCCCCCTTGATGTGAAGAATTTTTGATACATTTTAGAGCTTACAAGGGAAATATGATGCAGAATTCACGAACGTTGTAGCCAATGAAACCTTTTAAAGTTACTATCAAGGTACTCTTATGAAAAGAACTTTTAATTTTAGTACCTTGATAGTTTTGTCAACTTTTCAAAATGCTCCCCCTCAATGTGTGCTTCGATACACGAAAAGGTTTAGCACATATGAGGAAAGATGCCAATATATTGAGTCTTGAAGATCACATTTTATCAGATTGCATATTTATATCACATTTTCTCCCCCAATCAAAAAGTTCAAATCCTTTGAGATTTTGGATCTCAAGTGATTTAAATATGTAAGAAAAATCTTGTTGGAGAAAAATGTGTCCGATTTTATTTGATCTGAAACGAAACACTCCTAAATTCCCTCTTCAGAACAAGAGGGAAACTACAAGCCATAACCTATCACTACTATACATTATAGTTATTGTTGTTCATAGTACAGTCACCACATTACACATTATATTAAAACAAAATAGCTACTAAAGGAAGATGTCTTCATTTTGTTCTTTGAAGTAGCTTGTTGTGTCCTTCACGTACTCTCCCACCCACAAAACTTTCAAGGCTGCGAAAAATCTTTCTTGTCTTAAGTCTTCGTCCGATAGCAACAATGAAATCTTCATACCATGTCACATCTTGTTCCGTCCAAAACCTCGTGTTGTTCCCCGGCTTCAAATTTAGCTTGAACTCCTTTACCCTTGAATCCAACTCTTCTTCAACCATCTTGAGCGTACCATCACTGAACTTGTATAGCTCACACAGCCTCAGTAGCATTCTTGAACTATATTTGTTTGTAAAGATAACCGCTCTTGGAGAGTCAATCACTGAGTAGTCGCGTCTGAATTCATGCCCCGTGGCTTCCCATTGAGGTCTAGTGAGATTGACCTGAGTCTGGTAGCTTTCCATTCCAAGCTGAAAATCACCTACTCTTTGTCGAATCACTAACCCCCTTATCCATAGATTGACTGCAGCAGAGAGGTACTTCTTTTCTCGAATGGGCAGATGGTCAAGATGCCCTTGAACGTTCAAAAGGTACAGGTCTTCAAAGTCACTTGGGAACAAGTGCTTGAAGTCATTTTCTTCAATTACATGGTCTTTCAAGTCATATCTTCTCAAGATGATCTTCTTCAGATAATCATAGCCATAAATTGGGAAGATTTCCACACTGACCACACTTAGAATTCGCAGCTTGTATCGAACTGTTTTGCGCTTCTTTTCTGCACCATGTCTTTAAATGTAGAATTTCTTCTTTTTGAACCACCAATGAGAAATGCCGTATGAGGTAGCAATGTCATATACTTGTTCCTTGTCATTCTAGAAATGATCAGGTACCATCTGCTCAAGACCTGGATCTAAGTAGGTTGTAGCTTTCATCTTGGAAATAGATAAGGCTGGTCTTCTTCCTTCTATTCCAGCACGTAGGTAATCCAGATCTCTGTTGAAGAAGAATTCTGATTGAATAGTCTTCTGTCCGGGTTCATCGCCAAGGGGAAGAGGATTGTTGACATTAAAACGACTGATATTCTCATCAACTTGATCAGTCAACATCTTGTGGCATTCTTCCATCTGGTATTGAAGATGACCGGCATCTGAATGGAAGACTTTGACGATTTCAAAGGCTGGGCCTTCAAGATCTTTAGGAGTGATTGACGAGATTCCCTTCTTTTCACAAAACCATTTCATGAAGCTTCCCATGTCACCACTGATATGTAAGAGTGAATCTTCCGAGGGTGCTTCATAGTTGGCTGTAATGGTTGTTGCCCAGTTATTGTCAGGGATTATCAAGCCAGACTCAAGAATGGCCTATGAAGGTTCAGGAGTTTGAGGTCTTTCCTTGGTTAGCCAGATTTGAGACATATCCTTGGATGGTGCAGCTCTAGATGTTTTAATGCACCCTCAATATATGCATCCCACCAATCTTCATCTTCAGAAAGTTTAGGGATGTGCTTGGTGGAAGCGTCATCATCTTCTGATTCTGAATCTTGCATGATGTAAGATTCTTCATTTAACATTTTCTCTTCTGGGACTGAGGAGAAGGTGGGTGTAAACCGAGAATCAACAGTGGTCCATGTTGTAGAAGTCTTCTGAGACCCTTGACCACCAGATGAACCAGTTTGGTTAGAAGGTTTTGGTGGAGGTGTTGGTGGATTTGTCTTTTGAGTCACAGTAGTACGAGAGGATCCACCAATTCCAGATGTTCCAGCTCCACCAGTTGGAGGAGGAGGAGGTGGTGGTGGAGATTTTGGAACTCCAGACATGGACTCCATCATCAAAAATCTTCTCTTCTTCTTTCCCTCCCTTAGTAAGGGGTGCAAGTGATTATCATGCTTGATTGATTCTTCGAGACCCTCATATAACTTCTTATGAACTTCGTCCAAATGCTCATCTGCGTCATACATTCTATCAGAGAGAACTGATCTCATATCCGAAGTAGGCAAATCCTTAAACCTCTGAAGCAGCGGAGCTTTTGTTAGAATTTAGAAAATTCAGTTATCAAAGTGTCAGTCACCTCAAGTATATGCAATCGTTAGAAAGCTCGTAGTCGTAGTTATTTAATGTTAGTTAGTATTTAGTTAAGTAACACCGTGGAGGACGGACGGGTCTTTACCCACTGTATGCCTGATCCACAGCCCGTAGGTGGCGTTTTATGTAAGGTACTATAAATACCCTCTACCTCCCAAGGTAGAGGGTTGGAGCTCATAATAAAACTTTTCTTTCTCTTTCTAAGTTCCCTAAACCTCTAAACTTTCTCTCTCTAAAATCTTAAGTGCACGCCCCATATTAATCATGGTTTGATGTGTTTATGAAATCCAATATGTTACAAATGGTATCAAGAGCCATGGTTTGATCATCTCTCTTACATGTTCTTGGATTTCTAGTGGTTTATATGGTTTTTGGGGTTGAAAAAGTTTAGTGGTATTTGCATCATTTGGACCATTTCTAGTGTTAAAGTTTGAATTTTGATTGTACTTTTGTGTTTAGAATCATCATAAGTGCTTAGGTTTTGATTTGGAAGGCTTGAATCAGTGTGGTTGGGTAGTTTTTGGATTGAAAAGTGTTGCTTTTGATTATTTCTACCTAGCGACTTGTGTCTCGGACTTGAGTTCTTAGTAGCGACTTGTCTCTACTTTCTTCAGCGACTTGTCTTTGTTGTGGAAGCGACTTAAGCACTAGCGATTTGTCTTTTGAGACAAAGCGACAAATAGTACAAAGTAGTGGTCGTACTGTTTTGGCTAGCGACTTGTCATCGTAGCGACTTGTCTCTACGTTCTTCAGCGACTTGACTTTATTGTGGGAAGCGACTTGTGCTCTAGCGATTTGTCTTTTGAGACAAAGCGACAAATAGTACAAAGTAGTGGTCGTACTGTTTTGTCTAGCGATTTGTCCCTAGCGACTTGTCCATCTAGCGACTTTTTATTCTAGCAACTTCTGTGTCTAGCGATTTGTCTTCATAGCGACTTGTGTCACTAGCGACTTGTTCTTCTAGCGAGTTGTCACTCTAGCAACTTGTGTGCCTAGCGACTTGTCCATTGAAGCGACTTGTATACCTAGCGACTTGGGTTAAAGCGACTTGTCTTCAAGCTTTTAAGCGACTTGGTTAATTATTGTTTCTGATACGGTTTTCTCTTGATTTAGTAAAATCCCGTGAAAGAATCTATTTCCCTGTTTAATCATAGAGTTATAAAATCCCGTGAAATCTACAATCATGTCTACCAACGTGCCTACAATCATCTCTTCTGTAGCTGAGGACGTTCAAGCAGCTGGATCAGATACTCGTCCACCTATGCTTGACAGAACTGACTATGACTTATGGGCTCAACGAATTAGGTTGTACTGTTTGGGAAAGGAAAATGGGGTTAACATTCTCAAATCAATTGATGAAGGACCTTATCAGATTGAGACTACAAGAGACACACTTGAAACTGCTGCGGATGGTACAATGATCTTAGGTTTGGACAGACCAAAGATGTATGATGAGCTCAGTGATAAGGAGAAAAAGAGATACGATGATGATATCAGGGCTTCAAATATTATACTTCAGGGTCTTCCAAAAGACATCTACAAGTTAATCAATTACAACACTGAAGCCAAGGCAGTTTGGGACAATGTTAAGATGCTTCTCTCTGGTTCTGAATTGACCAAAGAAGACAGGGAATCTCAATTGTATGATGATTTTGAGAACTTTGAGATGAATCCTAGAGAAAGTGTCACTGAATATTATGTGAGGTTCCAAAAACTTGTGAATGATATGAGGAATATTAAAATGACCATGCCAAATATTCAGCTCAATTCAAAGTTTGTGAACAACATGAATCCCGAATGGCACAAGTTTGTCACCCCAATCAAGTTAACCAAAGGATTAAGGAACACCAACTATGAGCAATTGTATGCCTTCCTACTTCAGAATGAGAAGCATGCTATGTTTGAACGAATGATTCTTGAAAAGTTCAAATCTAATCAGGGAGAGGCAAGCTCATCAAATGACTCAACAGCATTATACACAAATGTAGGAATTACCACCAAAGCCTCTCAAGTCATACTAATGGGTAACGGTAACCACAAGCTCATTCTTGATCCTGCATATAAGCCTCCAGACTCAAACACAGTCATGGAACATATCATCAATCAACTGGCTCTTATGGTTAAGCAAAATCTGAACCACACTCCACACACTAACAATGAGATCAGAACTGCATCCAATCTACACAATCATGCTATTGTCAGAGATGGTAAGATCATGGTGCAACCAGTGCAAGGAAAACAGTATGAACAAGGAAAAGGTGGAGTAGGTGGAGGGTATGTGGCTAATCAGAATCGTGGAAGGAATGCAAATCAAGGACAAGGAAAGCCAATCAAGTGCTACAACTGTGGTGGTGAAGGACATATTGCAAGGAACTGCACATCTCCAAAACACCCTCAAAATGCAGAGTACTTCAGGGACAAGATGCTGCTGGTGCAAGCTCAGGACAGTGGAGCAGTTTTGAATGAAGAAGAGTTGCTGTTTCTTGCTGAGGGAAATGCCAAAACATATGATGCTGATGTGGATGAGCAGCCAATTCAGGAAATAGGTCACAATCATCAAAATGCCTTTCAAGTTGCTGACTGTGATGCATTTGACTATGATGTCGATGATGAACCTACTGCCCAGACAATCTTCATGGCTAGCATTTCACCAATGGTCTCTCCAAAGGTCTCATCACAACAACAGACTGGTCCATCCAAAGATTCAATCATTTCAGAGGTATTAAAACTATACGATGAAGTTGATGAGCAAAAGATACATAACGAAGTACAATCTCATGAAACTTATGAATCAGATATTGATAATGTGGGTAATAGTAATATTGTCCCATATGATCAATATGTGATACAAAGTGAAAGTGAGATTGTACCAAGTGATGCATCTTCTGTAGTCAATGATGACTATGTTTTTTATGAATACACTGCATGTGCCCCTGATGATTCTGTTATCTCTGAACTGAATGCCTATAAAGAACAAGTTGCTATTTATGAACAACATGCTAAGTTTGAGTTAACTACCCGTTAGCAGGAAATGGATGACCAAATGCGTACAATTATTAGAAAAAGTAATTTTAGGGAAGAAATATTAAAACAAGAGCTAGATTCCTTGAAAGACAAACTAAACAAAACTGTTAAGCAAAAGCAAGAACTTCAAGAAAATGTTAAAGTGCTTAAACAGGAATTTAATGCTAAGGAATCAAAACTTTTAACTGATTTTTCCAACCTAAAAACTTTGAAAAACAAGCTTGAAAATAAGTGGTACATACAAGGGAATACCATTCAGACTGCTCACATGATCACTAAGCACAGAGTCTTAAGCGATAACCATAGTATTCCTCTTGTTGATGAACCAAATCCTGAGATTGGTAAGAACGCAAAAGCTGCTCAAAAAGTAATCTATGATGGTAACAAAATTCTTAAATCTAGACAAATGCCTACATGTGTTGAGTGCACTAAGGAGGATATACAATTGGAAGAAATCAAGAGAGTGAAATCTGATAAGAAATCAAATGATCTTTGGTGCATCAAGTATAATATAACACCTAAACCCCATGATTACACTAAGGAAAATTGGATTGCCTTAAATAAGTTTAGACCTCAAACACTGTTAACACCAGAACAAGTTTTTTGGAAGAAAGACATGGATAAGCAAAAAGCTGAAGAACTTATTGAAAAGATCCCTCCTCTTAGGAAAGTACCCCCTGCTACTATGTATCCTCCAAATACACCAATGCATCTAGTGCCTAGAACTCTCCCCACTAAAAGTAAGACCTTAATTAGCCTATATGTTGTATACCAACTATTCGTTGATTTCGAGAAAACATGTAAGAAGAGAATCACACCCACAGGGGTTACTGAAGGGGAAAGGGGTTTTGAGCAAACTAAAGAAGGCTATTTAACTGAGGTCATACCTTTATTTAAACAATTAAAAGGTCAATTTGAGAGTCTTCAAAAAGGGATAGACTCAGATATTAAAGAAATGGAAAAGGAATTTGATGCAATGATAGTTGAGGTCAATGATTATGAACGGGAACTCAAATATAATGAAATTGAAAGGAAGAATCTGCATATCGTAAATGAGAACTTAGTATTGAGTTGTGTGGCTCAAGATGTGTTTTATACTGTTACTAAGCATTCTATTACTGCTTTTCAATTTCGTGAATTATTTGTTGCTTTGAAAGTTTCCCATGATCGTGTCATTGAGCTTGAAAACAAAAACTCAAAACTAAATGAGAAAATTGACCAAGATGATCACGATAATTTGGTAAAACATTTTTCTAAGCTAGAAGTTGAACATTTTGATTTGCAACTAAAATATCAACATCTCAAAGAAAATGTCAAAACCACAAACATCAAGACATCCTCAAATGTTCCAGAGTTTGATGCAGTTTTTGAAATAAACAAACGTGACGAACAGATTCAAGCTCACTGTAACACGATCAGAAATTTGAAAGCCCAAATTTCACAATTAAAGGGTGAAAAGAACAATGTGACTGGCTCCCAAATGCCTCCTCCTTTAGATTCTCAATTTTCTCAAAACTTTCATCTTCAAAACATCATTAATGTATTACAACAAGAAAATGAGAGTTTTCTAGAAGAAAATGAAAAGGTCAAACGACACTTCAAAGAGTTATACGATTCAATGAAAGTCACTCATGACAAAAAACAATGAAAAAATAACTTCGTTATAAAAAGAAATTGAGAATCTGAAGAGTCAGGTAAAAGGGAAAATGCCACTTGTCTTTAATGAGAATGTTGCATCAAAGTCATCTGAAGATTCTAAATATACTATGACTGTTAAATACATTCCTTCTCATCTTAGAAATAACGAACTTGTGTTTCATAACTATTTATTTCACCTTAAGGATAGTCTAGAATGTCTTCGTAAGATTGTAGAAGAGGATCACGTAAATAAGCCACTTGATAGTGAAATTAGGTTTGTTTGCATACAGGCCAAACGATCTCAAGAGCTGTTAGAATGTTTAAGAGCAACATGTCCTAAATCCTTATGTGAGAAAGATAAAGCTGTGATGCCTTGCTCTATGCCCAGTGTTAAGAAAGTGAACTTTAATGTGCCTTTAAGTTGTTCAGATCATGTTAAGGGGGAGCATCTATATCAAACCAAAAAGGATTGAAACATGATTGTTTTGTCTCTAAGTACATGTTTTCCCTAATATGTGCAAAACACTTTCGAATCTCGATGCACATATTGAGGGGGAGCAAATTTTTTAAAACCACATCCTTTCCCAAAAATATCTTTAACTGTATTTGAAACACTAATTTTGATCGGGAAGGTGATGTCGATATTTTAAGAAATTATTGATCAAAGAAGTGAATTCTTCCTCTTGCCTCCATGTGCCAAAATGATTTCAAACATACGATGCACAAGTTGAGGGGGATCATTTTTCTAAAATATCAAAAACAATTTAGGTACAAAATGCTTTGATAATATATCACAAGTACCTGGATTGATTTTCAAATGGTTTTCAATTGGTTCTAATGGCAGATGAACAATACCAAAACGACCGACCAAATTTACTTTATGTATGGTGATATAAGGATGGTTAGGTTAGGTATTCGTTCCCACGATCCCGCCAGAGCCGGAGGGATCTACCCAGGGACAATCCACTAGATAGTGTAGAGTCCTTAGGTATGATGAAAAAAGGAGAAAAGTGAGAAATGGGAAGAGTGCAGACTGAGATAGAGCTAGAACTGGAATAAACCCAACAAGGTTCTAGTAATGAAGTCTTGGTAAGCACTGAAGGGGTTGAAGAATGAAAAAGAAATGAATGTGAAAAAGGGTGAAAATAAATAGCCCTCCATTAATTCAACCTTAGGGCAGAAACCGGGTTCAATACAATATGCTACTGGTGGTTACTAAGGTAACACTGGTATTGAAGACAAGACGTCTTGGACCCAGTGACGCACTGCACTACAACTTCCCAAGCTACTCAAGTTCCTCTTAAAAGGACTTGTTTCATTCTTACGGGGAACCTACATTATCTATCGACTTTCTCTTAGAGATTGTTGATATTGAAAAAGGAGACCCTCTCCCTAGTCTCCGGCTTAGGAACCAAATGTGCACCATTGAGTCTAAAGCCACGAGATCATCAATATATCTCATTAGGACACTGTCAATGAAGACTCTTTGTTTCACACAATGTGGAAAGAGAGAATATATTTTAAGAGTCCTACGCATTATCCTTGCGGTATTGCCAGAACATTTGAGTGATATGCTAACATATTCACAATGAAGATGGAAATCCTTCTAGAGCCAACATCAAACAAGCTCTTGGTAGGTGGCATGTGAGATCTATCCAATGGATCAACCATGTGACAACTGAACAGAAAAAATGGGGCGATTCAAAATTATGAATCAATCCTGGTTCAGGTTATGGATTGACGGATACCTTTGAAAAAACCGGTCGTTGCGCTTAAAATCCTTTTCTCTAGCACATCGACTATGTATTAATATTTCAAAAATTAAAAGGTGTTTATGATTGATAATTGATTTTCCTTAAAACCTTCGTTGTATTGCAAAAACACTTTATATTGAGCAATACACGATTGTTTATCAAATCTCGTTTCATCAATCAGTGAATCTCAATTCGTTGATTCACTCACTCCGTGTTGTCTTCTTTGAGACGTTCCGGTTTGAGAACGGCTAGAGCAGCTGCGAAACCCTGTCAAGGAGATTCTTAGAAATTGTACCTGATCACAGGCAGTACTTGTACTAATCAACGGGGAACCGTGGGCCGTGTACATCAATTCAACGAAAGTGATCAAAGACACTTTCGTGTGTTTTATTGCTAACTGTTGTATGCAGGTACACCCAACGTTTGCAGCTGATCAGAATGGAGAGGTCAATCCATAGCCGCATGCTCACACAACACATTCATATCTAAAGAAATCATGATAAGTGCATCAACGACTTTGATATTGTCACTCCGTGCTTCTGCTACGCTGCTGCAAATATCATGAATCAACTAAAGCTTCCGCTACTCTGATGAGAAGAAATCATGATCCAGAATGTGAGCATGTCGGTCCAACGTCACAACTTCACATAATTTTAACACTACAAAGGAAAAGTCAGAGATTTATGGTAGCTGATGGTCTCAAAGCTTACTCAAAACTCATTATCACGTGGATCAGTTAAAGACCTCCACTTGGATTATCCAAACATGCAAAACATGAAGAATCAAAGACTACGGGCTACTGAGCTATGAACTTAAACAAGAATCCAAGAACAATCTTAATGTAATATTTGTTTATACTCTATGTAATTTGAGGTGACCTCGCTTAGGGGAAGATTGTTAGGATTTAGAAAATCCAGTTATTAAAGTGTCAATCACCTCAAGTATATGCAATCGTTAAAAAGCTCGTAGTCGTAGTTATTTAATGTTAGTTAGTATTTAGTTAAGTAACACCGTGGAGGACGGACGGGTCTTTACCCACTGTATGCCTGATCCACAGCCCGTAGGTGGCGTTTTATGTAAGGTACTATAAATACCCTCTACCTCCCAAGGTAGAGGGTTGGAGCTCATAATAAAACTTTTCTTTCTCTCTCTAAGTTCCCTAAACCTCTAAACTTTCTCTCTCTAAAATCTTAAGTGTACGCCCCATATTAATCATGGTTTGATGTGTTTATGAAATCCAATATGTTACAGCTTTCATTGCCCATTCCACTGCATCTTTAACTTATGCTTCAATGGCATTTGCAACATCGGTGTCAAAATTAAAGCTCTCCAGCTTGGATACACGACGATCAAGATGCTTGACGGATTCGGGCAAATGGTGCTTCTCGAGGACATCGATTCTATTAAGTGCTTCCTCAAGAAGTTGCTCTGTAGTCTTAGTGGGAGGTGGTGAAGCCGGTGGTGTGATAGAGTCACTAATGGTGACTACAGGTGGAGGAATGGTAGCAGACACGGGTGGTGGAAGTGCGGTTGCTTGAGCAGGAACGGGTGGTGGAAGTGCGATTGATGGAGTTATTAATGATGAAGTAACTACGGGTGCCGACATCGGAGGAATAGTTGATGTGTCTTTCTGGATAGTGACCGAGAACATAGACTCGACTTCTTCTTTTTCATCGTTTTTTTTGTCAGACTCGACATCTAAGGGTCTGTCCTTTAGGAATTGATCACCATAAGTAATGTCAGGCTCAAGATTCTTCAGGGATGACAGAGATCCCGTAGACAAGTTTGCTTCTTCCAGACGCACGTGTTCCTCAGATCTTGACTTAAGAATATCCTGTGAACCTTTCAGTAGATCATTTCCCTCAACCTCTATGTCTTGTCTGTCAGTGTCCATTTGTTCATTCTCTGTTTCCAGTACTGGAACCGTTTCTGTAGAAGGTACTGATTCCTGGCTATCCGACTGGGTGTCAACAGAGGCAAGAGTTTCCTCCTGTGTATCAGACACATCTTTTTCCACTCCAGTTTGTTCTTGAGCTGAGGATGATTCAACGCTTCTTTTCTTGAGCTCAAATTGCGTTGTCGTTTTTAGAGTCGGAGTGGAAATGGTCAACAACATCTGAGCCGCTTGCTCAGCTTCTTCTCCAGCTATTCCTTTACCTTTGCCCTGTGCAATGGGAGTGGTATGACGTGGTACTGACTCAGGTTCTTGTATCATGACCCCCCTCACTGGCTGTCTTTGAGACATGTCAAGACTTTCCAGGCTCTGTTGGATGCCTTGTTAGAGTGCATCCTCGTCTTCATCCATTAAATTCATCACTTTCTCAGGTACTTCGGACCCCTTATCTTTTCCCTTACCAGTGTCTCTCTTTCTCTTTTTTTTGCCTTTGTGATGGTGTACTAGTAGGTTCTGATCTATCAAGTCTCTTCTTGGGGAGGTTGGCGTATGAAGACTTGGAGGATGATTTGGCACGATAAACAGACTTTGTAGATTTGGGTTGAGTGAGAGTGGGATCGGGTGTGTCATCAACATTTAAGTTGGATGCCTTTTTCATGTATTTCCTGAAGTAATCAGCCTTCTTAATTCTTTCGGTGAGAAGTGCATCAGGTATTGGCATTCCAAAGACCTCTTTATTCACTCCTTTGGCAACATATTTTAAGTTACTAAGTACAAATTCATCACTAGCTTCATGGAGGACTCACTTACTCCTTGGATTAAACTGATACTTCTGATGCATGTGCTGAATGATGAGCTTCGAGAACCTTATGCTAGGAATTACTAATTTGTCTTTGGACTTCCTTCCTTTGACTTGATTCAGAGCATTTTGTCTGTCAGTGATAAATATGTCCATAGACAAAGAGAATTCTTCCCAAATGCGTTCCGCGAAATCGATATTCACCCTTGATGCAAGTTTTACTGACCAGGTCTTAATATTTATAGTGTCTCGCTATACCTATGGTCTACCCTAATGTACTAACGAGCAGTGTACCCGGTCGTGTGTAGTATAGTAAATGGTAAAGCCGAGGTCATCCCAAGAGCTATGTGTGTTGGATTATTACTAAGTCTAGTGTCACAGAATAATAATGGTTTCGATAGGGATTTAATTAATTAAACTACTAATACAAAATAAAATAAAAGCAGATAAATGGGTAAAGGGAAATCAATAGAGGAATAGTGGTGCTCACCTAGTCAATCCTCCTAGCTAGTTATGTCTACGTCTACCTACTTCCAATTACTTCAGGTGGGGTCAAATTCGAGAGGACAACATTTGGTCAATTCGCCCTAACCTATTAGCAAAGATGCCACCACAGGAGAAATCAGGCGCACCGTCATAAGTCCTGTTGTTCCTGGTCCCCTAAGCCAAGTCATTAAGTACCGCTACATGCTAGATTCTAAATAGTGAGTGCCCGGCCGTTAGGAACTTAGACACTACACCCCCAATTCTTAAGTTCATCCAAATGATCGGTGATCAGTTGGTCAAATCGCACAAGTAGAAAGGGTCGTCAGTTGGTCATCTCTTACCCTTCCCGTCTCAGTCCGCTCACCTAGGGTCAGTTGGTCATATCTCCTAGGCAATTGGCCTCTACCGCCATTCAAAACTACCGAATCAAGGGTGACTACCAAAGAACTATGCATGCATACACATAGAAATAATTGTATGGAAGTAAAGGTAAACGCAAACAAAACAATTAAGGAATCATAATTAGGCTAGCACCAAAGGGTGCTTAGCCGCTCATATTAATCATGCAAATCAATTCAATATTCAAAGGTACGAAATGCATTAATTGAAAGTAAAAGAAATATAAAATGCTAAAGCTTATCGTAATGGAGTGACTTCTCCCTTGGAAACAGCTCTGTATGCTCCCCTAGACCTGCCTTGAGCTTTTCCCACGTTCTCAGAGAGTTGTGTGTGGAATGGGATGATTAGAAATGCTGGAATTCGTGGGGTATTTATAGGCCAGGTCTGGGTTACGGCGTAACCAATAAAGGAGTTACGCCGCAACCTTCTATTCCGTCGTAAATGCACTAGATCTGCTAGTTACGACGTAACCTAATTAGTGGTTACGCCGTAGTCTTCAATAAACATGGTTACGTCGTAAGTGATGTAGTAGTTACGGCGTAAGTATCAGCGGCGTGGATCCTCATTTGACCTAATGTAGTTACGTCGTAACCTTTGGGAAGAGTTATACCGTAACCTCTTGATAAGTTGGTATTCTGGGTCACGCAATAGTTACGGCGTAATGTGAGAGAGGAGTTACGCCGTAATTTCTTCAAAATAGGCATACTGTGATAAATCTTTAGTAATGTTTCCATTTCCGCGTCTCTTTAGCTCCAATGCTCGTAATTTACCTGAAAGTGGAAAACAATAGAAAACAAGCGTAAATCCATATAAATGATATAAATAACGAGCATTATCGGGGGAAATTGACAATAAATATTCAGGACTATTTGATGTTATCAAATATCCCCCCACTTGAACTCTACTTGCCCTCAAGTAGACCTTATTAGATAGATTCCTAAAAAGATATCTCCTAAACCCTGGAAAATATGAGTTTACAAATCCCTAATGCTAGAATAAAACAAAGCCGAACACCTCACGAAAGGGGAACACACACTCAAATCTCTCAACTATTCTAAGTGTCAATTTCGGGGTGATCACTCAATCGCACAGTCATAGCATGTATTCTATCAAAAGCTTGGCAGTTACACAAATCTCCACCACTAGAGTTAAGGGCTAAACAATTCTCGAAGGCAATATGGGTAGACACGACAAAGGTTAAGGGGCGACTCGTCATTACTAACATGTCACGGTGAAGTGGAAAAAATCAATGATACATGACCAAATCCATGGCCAAGACACCAAAGATTGCTCGCTGCATCACCTAGACATGCTTCATGACTAAAGGGTAGGATAATACATGGGATATATAATTGGTGTAAAATGAAAAACAAACAGGTAGTCTAAATCTATAACCAAGTCATCACCATTTACCGTCCGCCCAAAGTTCAAGTTTAGAAGTCTAGAAACCGGATCATGAAATGCAAGGTAGATGTGTCATTAGAGGACGTCGTGATGGGCACACCACCTTTTCTTCTTTTGTTGGCAAAACTACCAACTCCAATCTTCAAATGTGACCGAGATGGCCTCCTCGATACTAATCAATAAAGCTCATACTATAGTGCTTATAACATCGCACTTTACAATGTCATAACTCAATCATTTTTTTTGAATCATAACATAATAATATAACATCCCCCCACTTGAGATGAACAATGGGAATTCGGGGGGTCTTCAATGATCTTCATAAATGTTGTCGATGAAAGCGTGATTTCCAAACCTTTCCACTCGAACCTTGAACTTAGGCAAATGATGACCTCTCAATCACAAATAAAGACTATAGGGTAGGCTAAGGTGTATAGGTGTAACGAAACAATATATTGGGTTGACAAAATGAAAGAAATGGCTCAGAAGGGTGTATCTAGGGGTATCTTGCACTAAAGGTGAGTGCATCAAAAGGGTTTCATATGGGGGTCGAAAAGTCGAGGTGACTAATCGATAGACTCACAATGGTAGGCTGTTTGGGTGATAAACCTATAATATTGCCTTCTAAAACTGTAAATTCCAAATACATCGAGGTAACTCAACATACCTCGTCTATGGTCTCGAAATGATGCAAAGGCCAAGTTCTAAAGTTTACAAGCTACCGGCACACTCATAATTTGGTGGATTTGGGGTAAAATATTGGAAACGGATAAGGCTAATCTCACCATGTAATGTCAAGGGTTGTATGTGCTCGGCTAAGGTCTAATCTAGTTAGGTTCGGAAAAACATGTCAAAATTTTAAAAATGGCATAATTTTTCAAAATAAACTAGAAAAATAAAGGCGAAATAAAGTTCAAGAGATAATTCTACTCCCGTCCCCCCACTTGAATTGTACAAAGTCCCTTTTATACTAGGCATTAAAATAAAGGTGAAGAGAAAGGTAGAATTAGAGCGAGAACTTCCCTGAAATTTGCTCCAAAAAGAAGAAGGCCCACGAAAAAGAACCGTGCCTTCGTTTAAGCGTCATGAACAAACTTCAATCCCTGAAATCACAATACCGACAAGCATAATTCTAAAAAGAAATAATAAAAATGAAAAGCAACCTAACTCACTTTCGTAGGAATCACGGTTGCATTTAGCGTATGCAACAAGTCTTTTAAACCACTTGGTGTCCCAAGTGGACGAGTGAAGTCTCGTGAGGGTTTACAGGGAACACACCCACAAAGTTCATTTAAAAACTAATACAAGGTTATTGTGTTTTAAAATGAAAGAATTAAAGCAGAGGAAAGTTACGTCGTAACTCCTATGAGGGAGTTACGCCGTAACTGGCAAAACCTGGTATGAGCTGTAAAAGTGAGTAGTTACGGCGTAACCACTGAGATGGTATTACGCCGTAATTGGTAATGTGTCAAGAGTTCTGCTGCAAAAACGTTGGTTACAGCGTATTCACCAAGATGAGTTACGCCGCAACTCTGTTCAGATCAGCAACTGCAGCAGCAATTCGTTCCTCGTTACCTGCAACAATGGTTAGAAAACACAAAACCCAACAGAAAAGAAATAAAAACAAAAGAAATGGATAATTCGGGTTGTCTCCCGAAAGAGCACTTTTCTTTTTTAACGAGTCTTTAAGTTAGACTCAGAGCCGCGGGGCTTCTATGGGGGCCTTTGAGCTTGCCCCACTTCCTCAATATCTTTCATCAAATTATGCCTCATCCATGCAACATTCGAAGCAGTTCGGAGGTATTCATTGGTTTCAATTTTCCGGACTTTACAAAATTTCTCATCCGGTCCCAGGTGGTAGCGAGTGAATTCATATTTTTCGACAGTAATTGGAGGTGGTCTTTTGTAGGGAATCCCCAGGAGTTTGATCCTCCTTTGTTCGTAAGCTTCGTCATCGGGGTCAGTGAACTCCTCATTTCCTTGCAGCTCAAGGTAATCTAGGATCCCCTCAATATCATCATCATCTGAAATTGTGTCTTTGAACCATTCTTCATCGAGCAGATTCTCCACTAGAACGCGCTTGCATTCTTCTTTATCATCACTAACCAACTCTTTTTCATTTTCAATTGTTATCTCACTCGTGTTGTTGAGACTTTCGTTTTCTTGATCCATGTATTCTTTCCAAATCTTCTCTTTGGTTAATGTGTCCACATATCCATATTTAATCTTCACCCAACTATCGAATCCTAGGTTATCCAGCCAAGGCAAACTCGTTCTTTCCTCATCATTGGTTGAGGACCAAAAGAACTCATCCTTTCCTATTCTTTTAGAGCTGCTTCCTCCGTTACACATATCATCATACGGGTTGCATGACGCCCAGAAAATTTCCCCAGGAGATTTTACTCTTTCGCACCAGTGACTGCGTAATTCCTTGTTGTCAATTTTACTTAAATGCTCATCCGTGCATCTTAAATCATTATTAGCCTCTTCCTTTTTCTGAATGTGCTCTTCGTAATCAATTTTTAGCTTCTTAAGAAGATTTGGATCGATCTTGGCATCCCCGAATTGAATTGCGTACCAATCTTTAAATCCTAAATCACCGAATCTTATACAATGTCTTTCACGCTCATGAGGGCATGTCCACTCTTCTTTTCTTTCATTGTCTCCGCCATTGCAATACTCGTGGAAGGGGCTGCATGTAGGCCATGCTCTTGTGGTCTCCTTGTCGGTTATGATAGGAGCACACCAGTGAGTTATCAGTGGCTGTTCTTCATCTTCAAGAGAGAGTTTTTCGAGTCTTTCATCATCAATGTAAGCAGCCCATAAAAACTTGTTATTCTTGATTCTCTCTTTGTCTGACCCTCCATCACAAGTTTCGTTTCTAGGATCACATGAAGCCCATAGGTCAAATGAGTCCTCCTTGGTTACTGGTATAGCCTTGCACCAGCAATTCGTCCCTCGTGGAGTGATTGCTAGGGCCTCCCTGAGAGTTTTAGTGGTGATTTCATACCCCTTATCATCAAGCTTACAAGAGTAAGTGGCTGTGATCTTGTCCCATGTAACAGTGTTCCAGAGTTGTTGTAGGTAAATAGAAGGAATCATACATCGCTTGGTTAAAGCACCAAAAAAGTTAGAGTTCTTCAAGATATCAACAACAATCCGGTAGATTGGATTAGGTTGGATCCTATCCACATCTACAAAGCAGTTGCTTTTGGCTATCTCAACCCATTTCTCATTTGGAAGAAGTTCCTCATCTGTGAGTACAGTAGGTGGTGCAGCGGTAGCAAGGTTCTCAGAAGAGGTTGTGCCTGCCATTGAAATTCTGTAGAGCACACATACAACAACAATATTCATGAATTTGTTAGGTTATACATGGTTAGCAGATCAACCTTAATGCAACACCATAACTAAGACACTAAATCAATGATTTAAGCACACTAAGTAGCATACACACATTAGAGAATACGATATGTGTAACACCCCCAAAATATCGCAGCGGAAGATTGTGTCGTTGGGGTGCTACTTCATAATACAAAGTACAAGTTATAGAAAACGACCTCTAAATGAGACGTTTTGAAAAGTTACCATTCGATTAATGAAATCAGAGTTACAAACAATGAGGTCCCAAAGTATAATATATAATGTTTACAAAATGTTTCGAATGGTAAATGACAAAAGCATAAGTCTTCAAAATATGTCGTGCGACTCTATGTTCCATGCAACAGCTATCGTCTTATTGACCTGAGATAAACATGCTAAAGTGTCAACACAATGGTTGGTGAGTTCATAGAGTTTGTTTTGAATAAGTCGAAAAGCCTTTAAAGAATGTTCACACAGCAAAGGCATTGTAAATCCACTCAGTTCCAAGTTCCGCCCATACAAAACTTGCAACCTGTGTGTTTACAACCCACTGCTAAAATATAGTACATTTTATAGTTAAGCACACATACAGACATAATATTTCACATTATTGCACTTAGTGTTGCTCCGTCTATATTGGGAGACTTTCAAGTTGGACTGCTCCGTTTATGTTGGGAGACTTATCATCGTCGAACGAGGGGACTGATCCGTGTATGTTGGGAGACTTATCATCGTCTTATCATGTGAACGAGGGGACTGCTCCATCTATATTGGGAGACTTACCATCGACTTATCATACGAACGAGGGGACTGCTCCGTCTATATTGGGAGACTTACCATCGACTTATCAAGTATAAGGCAATCAAGTATAATGCAATCAAGTATAATGTTTTGTGTATTTGTAAAAGTATAAAGCCAGTGTTTGAGCATGTATCTCCCCCAAAGAGTTTGTAAAACAAGCATTAAAAGAGAAGGGGCTATGACTCACCTTAATAAATGTGATATCCAATGTATAACGAACCGATGTATAAGCCGAGAAACCTCTACGCGCAACCTAGAATATGTGTTGAGTCTTAGGTTCTAAAACAACGAATTGAATGTATAAACATGCCTTATATAGTTATTACATCAATTATGCTTGGATACTTAACATTTGTGAAGTCGTATAAGTATTTACGTTTCGTTTATTTAAGTTTTCCCCGTCTATATCTACCCGTTATTTCTAAACCGTAATTGATCACGACTCGGTTTTTATGTCCTCGGAAAGGTAATTAAATGTACTAAACAGATTAGTGGGTCCTACTGCCCCAGAAATTATTTAACTAATGTGAAATTACCAATTTACCCTTAGATGTACTAGTTATTTCAATCAGCAGCAAACTGTCTCACGGTTTTGGTCATAAGTCGAGTTATACAACTCCATTTAACGCACGGCCAGCGGCCACGTTCAAGTTAGGGTGTTAGCTACAACTTTTATTCTTTGACCAACAGTTGGTTATATGAAAGTTTTATGAGCTTTACTCTTTTGAAATCCGTTACTCAGATTTGGACACGTTTAGCCGTTTTGGCTCTAGTTTATTCATCGGGATGAGTTACGGCACGAGCCACCCGGAAAAATGACCAAAAGACATAGATCTATAATCCTATGTTATTACCTAAGTTTTTCAGTCCACGAATTTTACCCAATAATTACGTTTACAGCACCTGTCCAGTTTCTGTTTTTCAATACTAGTCCTTTTGACGATTTCTAGTGGTTTAGTCCATTTATCCAAGCACAATCGACCATAATAAGCATATAAAACATATTACATACATTAAATACCAGTATTTACATAAATCAAATGATAACATAAAAGTTTGCTTACAATCCTTGTGATGAAATTTAACTAGAACCATGAACAAGAACACTAATTTCTAAACCCTTTCAACCAAAACCCTAGCTTCCAATCCTTCAATACAATTCTTGCAAAACTTTGCTAGCCTTGATATAACCCTTGTGAAATACTTATGAATCCAGCCCTAGTACCCTTGTGTAGCTCCTAATTCAACCATGGAATCACCAAATAAACTTAAGATTCATGTAGAGAACAACTAAGCCTTCAACTCTTATGTGTAACTTGGAACATGGAAATCAAAGATGAAGGGTTGTGTGATTTAAGTGTGTCTCATTAATGGTGATGAGAAAAGGAAGAGAATGATCTTGCTATTTATAGTAAGATGAGGAGGTTAAAGGTGTAGGATATTTCTAAGACTTAAGTCTTAAGTTTAAGACTTAAGACATAAGTAACTTAACACATGTATAAGCTTCCTATGTAAGTTTCATGTCCTTATCATGGTGATCACTTATAAAACGCCTCATGTGGCTTAAATTTCATTCAACGCCTATCTAGGATGACTAGATATGAGTTGCTTGGTATTATCTTGTTTACGGAGTGAGTTTTGGTCCCGTTAATCGCTAACTGTAAGTCGTAAAGTCACGAAACTTAAAACCGGGTATACTAAAAATATGAAACTTGTAAATATGTTAAAACTTGTTAATATACTCCATATAAGCATATTAAATGAGTGATAAGTTCTATCGGGTTTCTTAAACGCTGCTAAAACTGGAAACGCGGGTCTAAAACGCGCAAATCGCATAAAACGCAAAACTGGAAAACGTAAAATTCCAAAACTTATGAAAATGTCACGGAAGGTGAAAAACTTATATTTCTCTTGTTTGTAATGTTTTCGGACATATCGGGATGCCTAAAGGTCGTTTAAACCTAAACGTAAATCTCAGACACGGTTTCGTGAAATTTGCAGAAGTGACCCGATTAGTGTCAAATTATCGGATTATTACTAAAATAGGTTAACTTACAAGAATATGAAATAAAAATTTTTGGTGATGAATAGTAAAAATGAATAGTAATAGTGAATAGTAAATTCCCGAAAATGCGAATTGTTACAATATGAATGAGGCATAGGCAATGATAATTGGGTAAATATACACAGACATAGCAGGTATACGATCAACATACAATGACCAAATAGATACAATGAGGGAAACAGCATGATGGACAAAATGCATAGAGACAATCATTATATAGACAAGTCGCATCAGACGAATCACATATTTGTAAAGACAAATCGCTTTATGAATAAATCGCATAATGCCTAGGACAAGTCGCATACTAAACAAGTCGCATTTTGACAAAACGCATAGGTCAAAGATAGTCAACAAACCGCATACATCAAAACGTATGGGACAAATCGTATACAGCAAATCGCTTTCATCAATTACATTATGACAAGTCGCATACAGAGTATAAAGAGAGAAATAGCTTTACTCAATTGATACAACAAATCGCATCAATAATTTTAAGGTGACAAGTCGCTTTATCAAGATTATACGAGACAAATCGCATACACTAATTTACGAAGATAAATCGCTTCAAATTGCATATTAGCAACAGACGACAAATCGCATGCAAGCAATTGGTGACAAATTGCTTTCAAGAATAAGCAATTGATGACAAATCGCTTTCAAGAACAATCAGCGACATAACACAATAACAATTATAATGGACTCAGTTGATAATTCAGGCATAAACTATCCACCTAGATGAGTCATGATCACATAGATACAATAACATATATGCAATCAGAATCATAAATCCACAACATTCAAACTTACTAACTCTCCAAGATCAAAATACCCACGCATAAGGGAGACACATCAATCACACAAACAAAGCATCCATTCCTACCCATGAATCCCCAAGGCATACCCATTCTACAAACTACACCAATTATTATTTTAACACCGAAACGAACCTAGATGCAGATTTAGGTCGAAGGGATAACGCACGAAGGAATATGCAAATAAAGGATTGTTAGAATGATGTTTTAAACATGGTATATTATGAAAGATGTGTGTCACATGATCAGTAATCCTACCACAAGCACTTAATTATGCCAAATCGCTTCGAAGAATAGAGTAGAGAGAAAAACGTGTGAGATTTAGACTTGGAATTTGAAACGTTTGACCAAATGGGGCAAGTCGCTTCCATTATTAGTAACCATACTTTAAGTTTTCATAATTGACACTTTCAGCCCTTGTACTTAACAAATCGCATACTTAAATGCAGTAGACAAGTCGCATCCATATCATGATATTGACAAGTCTCATACTAAACATAACATGGAAAAACCACATACCACATAACACATATAAGAGCATAATTTGGCAAATTAAATCACACAAATAAAATCACTCCAAGTAACATGCAACGACAATCCATAGTACAGAGGTCACAGTAACCAAGCAAGATAAATGACACATATCACAGAAAATTATCTAATAGAAATCATGCAGAGACAAATTGATAGTCAGGAATGGCAGAGTGATTCATTCTCCCCCTCAATCAATGACACGGATAAGAGTGAGTGATCATTGATTTAATTAAACCCTTGCAAAGAATTGAGAACATTTGAGTAATGTGAGTATGGGTAGACATGTTTAAAAAGAAGAGTAGAGCTTCTGTTCGAACTTCATCTAAGGATCCGTGTCATTATTGAATGAAATTTCTAGGACTGTAGATGTTATCGATACCAGAAGATAAGTCTTTTATTCAACAATTTTAAATGAAATTGTGTAGATTTTTTTTAAAATTATTATGTATATGTGTATAAAAGAATGCAAATCAATTATCCGAGAACCGATGAGGTACGAGTCCTGAGCAGAGGCGATCAGGAGTCATAGTACAATGCAAATCAATTCTGACAAGCTAAGATTCCTGAATGAGTAGTCTTCAGTTCAGTTGGAAACTAAGTCATGATGTTCATGATTGAATTGAGCATTGTACCTGAAAAAGACTGAGGAATATCTGCACTAATAGCACATGTAGAATAACATTTGGATGGGTTAGTAGCAGTTATCTCCTGTTCATTGGGTGTTTTACAGTCAGGCCTCGGGATGTCATTAGTGGCCAGTGTTCTGATTGGAATCCACTTGAATCCAACCTTCTTAAAGATTTTTCGCGTGGGCATCCACTTAAGACAGGAGCTAGAAGTGTGATTCCATTTGGATTCAACGTTCTTAAACAATCTACCAGTAGGCATCCATTTAAGACCAGAGCAAGTAGAGTTAGATCTCTTAGTCACAATAGAAGATGTAACCATTTCCCTATTTTGGATTTTAGACATTTTGCTGTTAACTTGTTTCTTAGGGGAGTGGTCAGACATTTGATACTTCTTAAGTGTACTAGATGATCTTCTTACATTCCTGATCTTAGAGCTTCGAGCATTAGACTGAGAATTGTCATTCATCTTATTGGAATGAATTAGTGAAGCGACTGGTTTTGACAAAACAATATTCTCATCAACTTGGGAGGCAAGCTTTGATTTTGAGGGTTTAAATATTTCTGTCTTAAACGCATTGGGCTGCCTAACTACAGATCGTTCTGTGGTAATTTGTAAAATTGGCTTCCCCAAGGTTGATGGTTTTGCAAACTTAGTGTTCACTCCATTTCCAATAGTTTTCCTAAGCTTATTTCTTAAAGCAACTATGGTGAAGCTCTTATCCTGAAGTTGGGCTTTGAGGGCTTCAATGTCTGCTAAGAAGGAGCTTGTTTGATCTAAAGACTTGGTCCAACCCTCTTTAGTAGGAACACATTGTTCTAATTGATTCTTCCTCAGAGACTCATTTTCTCTTAATAAATTGGCCACACATAATGCTAATTCCTCATTTCTAGCTTTAACATTATCATTAACCTCTAAATTGAGATTGTTCACACCCATATTAAGTTTTTTATGCAGGTCTGAGAGGTGTGTTTTCAGATTACAAATGGTCGAGTCTTTATCTTGAAGCTGAGCTTTTAACTGGTTAATTTCAAAAAGTTCACGAAATTCTGGGAATTCCGGATTTATGCAAGATTTGGTAACTTGAAAACTTTCTTCCTTTCGCTGTATTGCAATTTCCAGAGAAATGCAATGTTTTTCAAGAATTGAGTATTTGTTTGAAAGTTCGTCGAAAATTTTCTTATCAACCACGTTGTTAGTCATGATGTGATTTATTATAGACTCAGACTCAGCCTCAGTTACAGGACATATATCAGCCACATGTTCTGTAAGATCATTAGTTTGCATAGAATTAAGCACAGATGGATTATCAATAAGAGTTACCGAAGATTCTTCACTTAATGAAGATTCTGCACCCAATGTTTGTTCGTTCAACATTTTCCACTCAACATTCTTCTTTTGTGAGGCAAGAGTTTCTGAACAGCTTGTTTCTTTCATATTTGATGTGTCTGTAATTCTGGCTTCAGCAATACCCGATAGATTACCCAACTCCTCACACCTCTCCAATGATTGCATCTCGTATTCATTCATGTAATCACTGTTCTGGGTAGCTCTCTCAATGTACTTCTTCACATTGTCCATAAAATGGATAAATGTATCAATGTACTCATGGATTTCCATTCCAATATGTTTTTTTGAAAGAAATTTCAGTGATGTGTTGATCATAATATGATGAATATTCTATACTGATGAATGGCTGAAATTGTTTGTAGATAACTTGAAGTGCAGCACTGGAACCATCCTTATGAACCTTTTCTTTGGTAAGTTGTAGCTCTAATTGTTCTAAGTTTAAGTGTTTAACACCAAAGTTCCTGTTAATGTGGATAAGTCCTGACGGAAGAGGGCACAACACGTTCGTTCCATTGTTATGGGTAGAAGCAATATGAGGTGAGAGTAAAGTAGCTGATAGGGCTCAATGCCACATTCCTTTTGCATGGCATTCTGTAGCATTAATAGGTGTAATTCTTTCTCATTAGACTCAGAGTGTGAAGATTTTAGATCATCATTGGCTGAATCAATTATGGTTAAACTTTCTGAGTAGTAAATACTTTCTTTGTCTTTCACAGTATCATATAATTTGAGCACATTGGAGATTAAGGGATCAGTGGTGTAAGACATTGTGTTAATATCAAATGACAAGTCTTACTTTACAAATAAATGTCAGACAGTTAATCACAAATCGCTTGAAACAATCCACCTTATAACAAATCGCTTCAGATAAAACGCACTTAGGACAAATCGCTTCTCAGACAAATCGCGCCCTAGTCAACCAAATCGCTTCAACGACAAATCGCTTAGCAGAAAAATCGCATCATAGACAAATCGCATAGGCTGACAAATCGCATAGTACACAAGTACACCCACTACTTTGTCCTTTTTGTCGTTTTGTCTCAATAGACAAATCGCTTTTCCAAAAAAGTGACAAATCGCTACCAAACTAAGACAATTCGCTTCAACAAGCAACAACAGAAGGGACAAATCGCTTCAAGAACAGGACAAATCGCTTCGACAAACGATCCAAACAGGGACAAATCGCATAGATGAAACTTATACCGTGGCACAAATCGCTTCTTAAAAAAATTCAAAAACACAACTTTTCAATCCAAAAACAACCTAAACACTTATAATGATTCTAAACACAAAAGTACTATCAAAATCCAAACTTTAACACCAGAAATGATCCAAATGATGCAAACTACTCTAAACTCATACAAACCCAAAAACCTTATGAAAACCACTAGAAATCCAAGAACATGAGAGATGAGTGATCAAACCATGGCTCTTGATACCATTTGAGACATATTGGTTTTCATAAACACACAATTAAGCACAATAAGAGGCGTATGAATAAGAGTTCTAGAGAGAGAAAGTGAGATGTTCTAGAGAGATAAAACAAAGGAAAGGTTAGATTTCCAAATGAACATCCAACCCTCTCCCTTGTAGGGAGAGGGCTATTTATACAAATGACTACGCCCTCCTTCGGGCTGTGGATCAGGCATACAGTGGGTAAAGATCCGTCCTTCTTCCACGGTGTTACTTATAATATGCTAAACATGTAACAATTCGCATTTTCAGGATTCCTATCCATTCTCAAATTTTTACTTCATTTTCGAGAATTTACTATTCACTTTTACTATTCACCTTCACTATTCATCCCGTGAAAAATTTATTTCACATTCTCGAAAGTTAAATTATTTTAGTAGTATCCTGAGAGTTTGACAATCGTTAGATCATTTTCGCAAAAGTTATTAAGAAAACATCGTTTTAAAGTATCGTTTTGGTCGGAACACCATTTAAACATCCCGCGCATAACGAAAATCAACCCTGAAAATTTTTCTCACATCAGAATTATTTTTAGATCACTCATAATTAATTAGAGAATTTTTAAGATTTCATTTTTAAAATGTTACCAAATAAACCATGCGCTGTACGAGACTAAACTTACGTTTTAAACAATTCTACGTACACCCAGACTTAACCATTCCTGCACTGTATTTTCTAAGATGTTTAGAAACTTTTACATTTTTGGAAAAGTCAAACATATTTCCCTCCTTCATTGACCGTAAAGAAATTAACCTTATACGTTCTACATTTTTGCTTAAATCGCATAACTTTTAGACTTCACGTATAACTGTAAAGTTATCCCGCGTATGACGAAAACCACATTTTGACATCTCATATCACTTTTAGACTAATTTTAGTCTACTCTAAATAAATTCACGGTCATTTCCCTGAAATTTCGTTCTTTTCTGATAAATTGCGAATTACGCGTTTTTGACCCGTAATTCCAGTTTTAAGCAGCGTTTTTGCACCCAATGAGACTTATCACCCATTTTATATTTTTAGATGGAGTATAATGATGAGTTTAATCATTCCTATAACTTTCATATTTTTACGATACCCGGTTTTACGTTTTATGGCTTAACGGCTTACAGTTAGCGATTAACGGAACCAAAACTCACTCCGTAACCAAGATAATACCAAAAATATCCACCTAATTCATCTTATCTCTTCATGGCCGACCTTAGGGGGGGAGTCATCATTTTGGTGGCATCATCCTAACCATGGTTCATTTAGATCATTACATGTGTCCTAACTTAACCATGGTTAATATTTAACTCAATATATGGTTAACCAAACTTACCCTCCTATAAATAAGAAGTGAAATACATCCTAAAGACCTTCACAAACTGATTTGGGTCGTTCATACACTAAAACATTCATATCTTCCATCATTTGATCTATAAACTCCAAGTTTATGCAAAGAAGTTCCAAAGATCAAGCTACTACATCAAATCTCTAGCAAGTTTAAGTGATCTTCTTGAGTTTAGATCCACTCAAGTCACTTAGTATTTCATAACCAACTCTTTAAGATTGCAAGGGTGCCAAGGTGTAGAAAGCTAGCTCAATCCAAAGTCTTAAGTGATCAATCAAAGTCCTATCCTTACTAAGTTACTCCTTTCTTAAGTGAAAGCCAAAAGTTGTAAGCAACTTATCACCACCATCATCTCATCTTTATTATTCATAATATTAAATATTTCATGCTATATATATAGTTACTATGTTGATTCATGATGTACATATACTCAATCACATGTTTTAATTTACATATTGTCATAAAAGTAACAAAATAGTAAAATAGTCATATTCTACACATTTGAGACCATTAAAATCAATAACCTATGGATTTTCTAACTTACATACTATGGTAGACAAGATAAAAAGGTAAACATAGAAACTTGAATCACCTGAAACAGACAAACGAGTCAAAAGTTATAGTCAAAAGAAGTTAGGGAAACCAAAACGCCAAAACTGCCATATTGAAACTGTTTTGGGTCTAGTCATTGTAAAAGTGGTACTTCTGGTCCGAATCATCAAAAAGTTAAAACACGAAAGTTGTCCGGAACGACATTTTGCTTCAACAAAATAGAAGCTCGGACCTTGAAAACGCTTAAATAGGCCATTATCTTTCAAAAACAGAAACTGCCCTTTTTATGGTCTCACAACTATACTTTTGTCACAACTAAAAGCAAACCAATAGGCCTAATGGCCATAAGCCAAGACCACGGCTACGACTAAGGTCAAAGCTGAGTCTCAAGACCATGGTAGTCAAGACCAAAGTCACGGCAAGGTCATGGCTAAAGCCTCAAGGCTTATTTACCCAAGACTGTTAACTAAGGTAATCATATTTATGAAACGACGAGAACTTGTAAAAACATGATAAACTTATTTATATAACAATCTTCACTCAAAACATATTGTATCTACTAAGTGCTACAATAGTAGGGAGCTTCATGTGAGGGGTTTCATTTGAGTAAAACATATCGACGAGTTGCTGGATTTACGATTTAAAGTGTCCTAGCTCCTCGAACGTTTACTGCATGACCTCTGAATTATGATGGCCTGAACAGTAGTACGATATCTATAAACTAAATACGTTTTCACAACTAGACCATTTCTATAAACGACATACACAAACAGCATGTACTACATCATGATCAACATAGAGACATATATAGGATGGTTTATGTTTTCCTAAACATTATTCCAAACCTAAGTCGCAACATTCTATTTTAGGTTGTTGTAGAAGTTCTCACGGCATATCCATCATTCTCATTATACATTTGATATAATTTACTCTGAGGTGAGTTTATAGCCCCACTTTATTACTTAATTGTTTTACAAACTCTTGGGGGAGATACATGCTTTATTCTAAATCGAACACATTGCTTTCAAATTGTATACTTATCTGAATGTATTATTTGCACTAAGTACCACTATTGCCAATCTTAAGTCCCTATTATCATGAACCATTAATCACTTGCGAATGAACGCGAATATTGTGGATAGGCCTATTGGGATTGACGAATCCCGTTTGTGTTGACCGGGTAGGCAAACAAACGCACTATATTTGAAGATCTATAGGTTTATTGGCAAATTACCTATTAGGGCAACTGTTACTATTATATCAATTTCTATTGACAAACTGTTAACGTTTTCGGTATCATGAGCTTAGTGCAATAATATCTGTTTTGTTTTCAACATTATGGGTGTATAACAACGTAACCCACACAAACCTTATGTGTTCAACTGATTTTCTAAACTCTATGAATTTCACTCAACCTTTGTGTTGACAGTTTTAAGCATGTATTTCAGGTCCATATTGTACGAGGCTGGCACGGAGGAGCACGGATACTCAAGAAGGCTATAAATTTTATTAGAGAAAATTACCAAAAAAGGCCAATTTTTCAAGGTTGGTCCATTTTTAAGACTTTTTTCTCATCTCTTTCCCAAAAGAGCCATGCTCAACTGCCCACCTGCTCAACTGCTCAAGTACAAAAGAATGACACGTGTCAAATTGTGGGTGGAGTCGAGCAGTTTAGCAGTCAAGTCGAGCAGTTGAGCAGTCAAAAGGAATGACACGTGTCATAAAAATAATGGAGTTTTGTACTTGAGCAGTTGAGCAGGTGGGCAGTTGAGCATTGAGCAGTTGAGCATGGCTCTTTTGGGAAAGAGATGAGAAAAAAGTCTTAAAAATGGATCAACCTTGAAAAATTGGCCTCTTTTGGTAATTTTCTCATTTTATTATCATTCGAAAACCAATTTAATGTATTTTGTAAACTTGGAATCATTTGGGACCTCATTTTTGTAAACTCTGATATTTATATAAATCGAATGATAAATCTTTTAAAACGACTTCATTATAGTTCGTTTTCTATTGTTATGACTGTTGTGCCATGAAGTAACACCCAGTTTGAATTCCGCTGCGTATCACAAAATTAGGGGTGTTACAAAACATACGTTGGGGGTGACCGACACTTCAGCATGAATTTTCTAAATCCTAACATAGATTTTCAAAATTGATTAATTGACCCATAAGTAATAGATAAACATAATCACAATCACTTTATCCAAACTCCAAACAATTAATATTGATATGTGAATTCAAGTAACAATATTTAGATAACTGAAGTTTCATAAAGCATATCCAGACACCACACGCCCCTTATGCTTAAAAAATCACAAGCTAAAGAATCACACTCAGTGTGAATATTTCGTATGTTCACAACTTTTTTTAAAAACGGGCTATACACGTGAAACAAAGGGAGTAAGAAATTAAAGGATTACCTGTAATAGCCCTTGCAAGTCGAGATGGATGAGTTTTTAGTTAGGATGAAATGAATGAAAAAGGTAGATGAACAACTTTATATACGGGCAAAATAGTCATTTAAGGTATTTGGCAAAAGATAACAGACGTTGACTAACGGAAAATGGGTCAAGGGACTCATTTAGCCTATAAAAAGCTTGTTTTGAACTCCCGACGATGAAAAAAGCAAGTTTTGTCCCAGCGTGATGTTTCGGGACAAGTTTAGGGCCCAACAGTGTATTTTAGTCTTTTATTAATGTGTATAATCTATACTACTTAAAGCTTATCCCCCTTAATTTAATGTGCAAGGGGGGTTGTGCACAAAATCATGTACGGTACAACCTATCTAAAGCCACACAAATATACATCGATTTATGAATACGGTGAATTGAATGCATACGCATGAAAGGTCTCCTTCAATGTAGGCACACGAAAGGGCTATGGTTTTCATGGGAGGTATACAAAGAAACATGGAGTTGTTAGAACTTTTGGATGACTCTTAATAATCATCCCATTTATTGTCAATTGTAAAGCTTCATGTATAAATACCATGCATTTGGATATGCCATACAATTGGTGGTGCTCGGTGGTGTTGGAGGAAAAGGTTACTATGTCCTAACTTATCTTCTTTACACAATTGGAACTCTTTATTGTGTGTATGTTGGTGACTAATGGCGAACATTCTCTGACCGAAGATACGTAGCTTTATATCAACCATAAAAGTTGATTATTTGAGATATTGTATTTATTCCACAGAAAACATAATAATGTGTTTCTATTGATACTGTAAAAGTGGAGAGTTTGATTGATTGCTTGATGTTTATTGGTTTCTGAATGTCTGCAGGCATATAGGTTTTAAGATTTTGACAGAGACAATGCCAAAGACAAGCTCTTATTGATTTGCTCATACCGTCAATATTGTATGACTTAATTTAAGGTAAATTTTTCCCATTAAAATCTCTATATGTTTAGACCAGATCCATTTTGAAGACACTGGGTTTTGAGATATAAAAAATCATTTGTTGTTTAGCAGACGAACAATGGTTCGTTTCACGATGGTCATGCAAATATTGTATCATTCTCAAGTAATACCAACGGTTTGACTATCCTGATAGGTCACTGTCCTAATCAGAATGAGATCAAGTTTGATAAGGGCTATGTTATCCAATAATGCATGTTGATATTTCGTTTGCTTCTATTTCTTGGCAGTTTATTGTTCTTCATTTGACTCACTACTTTGTAATTTCTAATTAAGTTGTTTAATTATAAACTTGAAGGTTGTGTTAAGGAATTAAGAGGTACTCCATCGAAAAAGAATCAAAGGTTTGTTGAGTACTATGACACTAGAGATGCAACCAAGGCTCTTAGTAACATGGATGGAAAAAATATAATGGGAAAAACGTTAATTGTTGAGTTTAGCCGTCCAGGCGGTCACAAAAACATGCTGAAACACAAGGGACTTGGCCCCGTTAGCTCTGTTCAACCGCCACCAGTTATCCTTGCACGTAAACTTACACCGGATGCACGTGCTTTTCGCCCTCCCCCCGCTGCTCTTCCTTCACCGTCTCCGCAGCCGTCACAATGTAGCTCGGGGAGCATGAAAGGAGCTAACGAGCAAAGAAAAAGTGGAAAGGAACTAGCGGAGCAATCAAGTGGTGGAGGTTCTTGGACTAAACAAAGGAAGTGTTCGAGACAAATGAGATAGAAGTTTGATCCGAGGTTTTTGTTCAGGGAAGATGGGGTTATTTCTGAATTGAATTATTTGGATCCGAGAACTACTGTTATGATCAAGAACATTGCGAATAAATACATGTTTTAATTCATCATATGAAGTGTCATTTAATATATAGATTGTAAAGTATTTGGCATCACTTATTAAAGTGCTAAACATTTTTTAAACTGTGTTTGGTAGATAAATACTAACATACTTCATATATATTGTTTGAATGGATGGGTGCAGTCAGAAACTGTTGTTGAACATGCTCGACAATGTCTACCTCCCTATCGATTTCATGTATGCATGCCCCTTTCATTTTCCTTAAACTTTGACAACATTAATTTGTTTAACTTTGTCGCGATTGCATTGAAGTTGTAGAATATAATTTGATTCACTAAAATGTCACAGTCGCAATTTATTCATGCCCATGATGAACCCACTGGATTACATCATATCATTAGTCATCCCAAACTCCTTAAACTTCTATACATTTCAATTGTCCTCTAAATTATCCTACTTTGATGAGTGCCCATAACTTAAAAAAAGAAAAATCACAGCTTTTAAAGCTCGATCAATCAAGTATTAGTGGTTTTTTTGTTAGAATAATAAAACTTCGAAACAATATTAAGCATTTTATAAGTTTTTTTGTTTCACTTTTTAAGATCTCGGTGGTGGGAAGAATTGTGTGCACGCCAATAGAAATTAAGGTTCTATATCCTATAGGGCATTCGAAAAAACAATAAAAATAAGTAAGGATATATACTATGTATAACAAGTACCATGTTTTCTATAGGAAATTGAAAAAGTAGTTTGATTCTGCATATAGTTCACATTCTTCAAGATATTTCGTTGAGAGCAAACCCTTTATCAAGCAAAAACACGAAACTAAAAAAGATGTATACCATATAGTTCAAGAATGAGTAGTGTCATTTTGTACTAATTTGATTATTTACGCAGTTAATATGATTATTTATATGTTTACTTTTTTTCCCTCAAAATAAGTTACAACTCTTACATTTTAATTAGTCAATTGGTTTTTCAAGATTGAGGATTAACTTTTATTGATGCATTAGTATTTTAATTTGAGTAAGTTACATAAGTGTTTTGTTTCTTATTTATTTGTGACTTTTGTTATTAGGAATTATATAACTATTTGTACTCTTCAATGGCAAATTTAGTTTGGTTAGTGGTGGCGCGTGGTGAATGATAATTAAAAACATGGGCGAAAACGGATAAAAAAACAAACGAAAATGGACAAAAACGTAAAAAACGAACGAAAAACGTTAAAAGGGGCGAAAACGGATAAAAAAACAAACGAAAAAGGATAAAACGGATAAAAACATAAAAAAACGGAAGAAAAACGAGCGAAAACGGAAAAAACGAATGAAAACGGATAAAAACGGACAAAAAGTAAAAAAACGGGCGAAAACGAATAAAAAACGAACGAAAACGGAAAGAAAGAGACAAAAATGTAAAAAACGGGCGAAGACGTAAAAAAAGGGACGAAAACGGATAAAAACGGACCAAAACGTAAAAAACGGACAAAAACATATTAAAACGTAAAAAACGTGCGAAAACGGATAAAAAAATGGACGAAAACGGATAAAAACGGACAAAAAAGTAAAAAAACAGACGAAAACGGATAAAAACGGACCAAAACGTAAAAAACTGACAAAAACATATAAAAACTTAAAAAACGTGCGAAAACGAATAAAAAACGAATGAAAACGGGAAATAAAGTTTGTGGAATCATATATTGTAAGAATCATATTTGTACGACTCATACATATGTTTGTCATAGGTTTTTTTTTAATAAAAACTTTTAATGGAAATAAAGTAATGTAAATACAAAATTAATTATAACATTATTAGACATCTAAGTATAGATTCCACAAAAATAATATAAACTAAACTAATAATAACATTATTAGTCATCTAAATAATAAATATAATGCAAATTCTCTAATAGGTATCTAAATACCATCATATACAACATTATGGATAAAAACATGACCCCTCAACCACTAGACCGGGCATCGCACGGGTTGAGGGAAGCCTCGTAACATGTACTTTTCATTTTAACATTAATTAATGTGTTTAATTATTTTATATTTTAAATTATGTTGTAGCTTGTTTAAATTGTACAATGTGAAAATTTTATTGTACTTTTTAGTAAGGGAAGTTTTAATTGGCTGTATTTAATTTGGTAGATATGGTTTTAATTGGTTGTACAATGTGAATAAATCATTGTACTTTTAAGTAATGGGGTGTTTTAACAAGAATATTAGTGTGCATTTAGTTGGGGAAAAACACCCTTGTTTTCTACAAAATGTTTTGTGAAAAACATGAAAAGCAGAGTTCGTGTTCAAATTAACATTTTCCAACAAAATATTTGGCAAAACACAAAATTTTCTATTTCCTCACTTAACAAGGAAAATTACAAAACAAATTTTAGTTTTTTTCCTTTGTAACCAACAACCCTCCTTCCTTTTTTTCAAAATAGAAAACACAAACATCAACTAAACGCGTTTTCTATATTTTCAAGTGTTTTGTGGAGATAAATTTCCCTTTTAAATTTTAGTTGTTTTCCTTTGTAACCAACAGCCCTCCTTCCCTTCTTCAAAATAGAAAACACAAACATCAACTAAACGCGTTTTTTATATTTTCAAGTGTTTTGTGGAGTTAAATTTATCTTCTAAATTTTTACAAAACTATAAATAAAAACAAGAGTATTTTTTCTCCAACTAAACGCACCCTTAATTACACTATATATTTCTCACCTTTGACCATTTTCAATTTTCAACTTTCAACATTTGACCATTTTCATTTTGTATGAAGTATAGATTACTTAAAAAAAAATACATAGAATGATGGTAAATCTCACGTCATAGCTTGTTACAGGCAAACAAACGCATCTATTATGTTTCAAACAAAATCTATCACAACAGAGACAGACCAATTTTATAAATCTACCAAAATAAAACGGCAACAATAAAACTAAAATTACTTCTCAACTCTATCATGGATACAAATGTCTCACACGTCACAAAAAGTAAATTGTTCCTAAGTTAAGTAATTAATATAACATTCCTAACCATCATAACCATTATGATTTTCAAAGAAAGTTCCTAAAATAAAGTTACCAACTTTTCCATTCATAACTACTACACTCAATTTGTTAATCTCTAATATGTAGTACCAACTTTTCTATTCATAACTAATACGCTTATTTGTTAATCTCTAATATCTAATGCCAACTTTTCCATTCATAACTAATACGCTCATTTGTTAATCTTTAATGTGTATTTAAAGGTAAAAATAATTGAAATATGCAACTGTCTTACATTGATAGAAGATAAGATATCCGAGTATTTTATAAACTTGATGTGGTGGACTACTAGTATCATTTCACAATTTTTTTTTTTTTTTTTTTTTTTTTTTTTTTTTTTTTTTTTTTTTTTTTTAATTTAATACTCGAAAGAATACCTGAATATTTCATCATTTTCGGCTCTGGATTCGTTACAAAAGATATGATGATGTGTATCCCTAATCCATACACATCACTTTGGCGGATACGTGTATTACGTATCTTTGTTTCTTTCTCGTATTAACTTTGATTTTGTAAAGTATGAGATTCATATTTAATTAGTTGTATAGGTAAACATAAACTTTTTTATGTATGTGTGATTTACTAAAGAATATATAATAAGAATTTATGTTATGTTGGCGTGTAGCTCCCAGAACAGGGTAAGATAATCAATTCAGCAGAAACAAGTAATACTTCAGCAGAAACAAGTATCACTAGGTGGTTACCGGATATCACTTGGAATCGTGTGATCACTTTCCAAAGTAAACTATTCGACCCTAATGCCTGGGTTACACGAATATCTACTTGGGATAAGACCAAATGTAGTTATAGAATTAGGCACAATTCAATAACCCTTTCGCTTACAAGTGTTAATCGTTTTTCAGTATGTCCTTCATGCATAATCAGATCTCCTATTTATAGGAAATACTCTTAGCTATTCCAATGGAATTATGAGTATTAATCGGCCCATTAATAGCCTCATAATATTCCCCATTATAGCCGTTAGTGATTACATGACCAATTAAACGTGGTCATTATGCAGTTGTAACTACCACTTGAATAGGTCAAAGCTGTTACAAGCAGTACTTTCATCAGTACTTTCATAGTGCTCTCAGTGGATACACTGTTTCAGTGGAAACACTGCTTCAGTGGAAACACTGCTTATCAGTGGAAACACTGCTTATCAGTGGAAACACTGCTTATCACAAAATAGTTTACTTTGATTGTTGGCGTGTAGCTCCCAGAACAGGGTAAGATAATCAATTCAGCAGAAACAAGTAATACTTCAGCAGAAACAAGTACCACTAGGTGGTTACCGGATATCACTTGGAATCGTGTGATCACTTTCCAAAGTAAACTATTCGACCCTAATGCCTGGGTTACACGAATATCTACTTGGGATAAGATCAAATGTAGTTATAGAATTAGGCACAATTCAATAACCCTTTCGCTTATAAGTGTTAATCGTTTTTCAGTATGTCCTTCATGCATAATCAGATCTCCTATTTATAGGAAATACTCTTAGCTATTTCAATGGAATTATGAGTATTAATCGGCCCATTAATAGCCTCATAATATTCCCCATTATAGCCGTTAGTGGTTACATGACCAATTAAACGTGGTCATTATGCAGTTGTAACTGCCACTTGAATAGGTCAAAGCCGTTACAAGCAGTACTTTCATCAGTACTTTCATAGTGCTATCAGTGGATACACTGTTTCAGTGAAAACACTGCTTCTGTGGAAACACTGCTTGTAACACCCCCAAATCTCGGTACAGCGGAAGACTTAATCAAGTTTTCGGGGCGTTACTTTTTGGATTGGTATCGCACACAAGTAAAATAAAAGATAACCATTTAACCATTTAAAACCAATCCCAAATCAAATATTCAACCATTTAATCCGAAGATATAAATTTTAGGCCCAAAACATAGTTTAACAAAATAGGTCCCCATTGTTTATCAGAGTCAGAAAATGTGAAAGGTTTTATGGATATTTAAATAATAGTATGTCCGGATTCGAACTCGAGACTTCGGGATTGCACACATTACGTATAAGAATTGATGTTAATAATTAATATGTTATTATTAATTATTAGTCACGAAATAAAACATAACGATAGTTAAATAATTAACGAGGTTTGGTTAACGGTCGTTAAATATTAACTATAAGGACTAGAGATGAAATTACAAGTCGGGAAAGTTCTAGAATCCCCTTTGGGAGCTTTGGCCGATCGGTTTGGGTTTCCAAACCCAATACCACACAGACTTGGTCATCAAGTTAAGTTAACTATAAATACAATCCCTTGTATTCATTCACAACTTAATCTTGGATCACCAATAACCTAATTTCTCTTCTCCTCTCCTCCTTCTTTGTTTGGCCGATCGGTTCCACCCTCACCATAAGGGTTTCGATTTTCCAAGCTAAAGAAACAAGTATTGGGTTTTATTTGTGATTCAAGGAACTAGCTTTTCCACATCAAATCGCTATTAGTACGTGTGTACAAGAACGAAGGACAAGCACGCTTGAGCTTGTAATCTTGGTGGTCGACTTGTGTTTGGGTCGAATTATATAAACCCTAAATTAGGGTTTTGGGTTTTTGTTCTTGTTCAATCATCGTTTGATTCTTGAATTGCTAAAAGGTACGCACTTTCTTGTTCGGTTAATTATTTACATATATTATTCCTATTTACTTTCGCTGCATGCTTTGATGATGTTATTTGATTTATATATAATTGTTATGAGTATTAAATTCCAACAGTGGCATCACGAGCCGTTAATATGATGTAATTAATTACCGAAACATATAAAAATTGGATCTTTATGATTATATGCATGCTTTTATGGTTTCTAGGGTTTTGAATTCGAAACCCTAATTTTTTATATGTTAGGAATTAGAAATTCCAGGTATTAAAGAGTCGGTCACCTCAAGTATATGTAATCGTTAGAAAGCTCGTAGTCGTAGTTCTTTTATGTTAAGTAGTATTTAGTTAAGTAACACCGTGGAGGACGGACGGATCTTTACCCACTGTATGCCTGATCCACAGCCCGATGTGTGGCGTTTTATGTAAGACTATAAATACTCTCTACCTCCCAAGGTAGAGAGTTGGAGCTCATAATAATATCTTTCACTTTCTCTCACTAAGTTCCCTAAACCTCTAACTTTCTCTCTCTAGAATTCCATTTATACGCCACTTTGTGTTATGGTTTGATGTGTATGTGAAAACTTATATCTATCAATTGGTATCAAGAGCCATGGTTAGATCATATCTTGCACATCTTTGGATTTCTAGTGGTTTTTAGGTGGTTTTTGAGTTTGAAAAAGTTTAGTGGTTTTTGCATCATTTGGTTGATTTTTTGTGTTAAAGTTTGGATTTTGTTAGTACTTTTATGTTTAGAATCATCACTAGTGTGTAGGTTTTCATTTGGTAAGCTTGAATCATCTTGGTTGGGTTGTTTTAGGATTGAAAAGTGATGTTTATGTGGTTTTTTCTAGCTAGCGACTTAACTCACGGATTACTTTCTAGCTAGCGACTTGCTTTACAAATTTGTAGCGAGTTACAGTTTTAGACCTAGCGACTTAGATCTAGCGGTTTACAGTACAAGTAGTGGACTCTCCACTACGGGTAGCGACTTGGTGGTAGCGACTTGGTCTGTAGCGAGTTGCTCTTTAGCGACTTGCATCTTTAGCGACTTGAGTAGCGAATTGCTGCCAAAATTTTGCTAGCGACTTGAGTCTTAGCGAGCTACTACTTAGCGACTTACATTTTTCTAGCGACTTGGAACTCTAGCGACTTAGTGGTGTAGCGAATTAAGTGTTAGCGACTTGGTGCATTATCTTCTAGCGACTTGGGTGATTGTTTACGGTTTTCTATTGATTTAGTAAAATCCCGTGAAAGAATCTATTTCTCGGTTTAATCATAGAGTTATAAAATCCCGTATTATCTGTTAACATGTCTACCAACGTTCCTACTATCATCTCCACTGTTGCAGAGGATGTTCAAGCAGCTGGGTCAGATACTCGTCCACCCATGCTTGACAGAACTGACTACGATTCTTGGGCTCAACGAATCAGATTGTACTGCCTTGGAAAGGAAAATGGTGTCAACATTCTCAAATCCATTGATGAAGGACCATATCGAGTTGAGACGACTAGAGACATACTTGATACTAATGAAGATGGTACTCCTGTTTACGGAATGGACAGACCTAAAATGTATGATGAGCTTGATGATAAGGATAAGAAGAGATTCGATGCAGATATCAGGGCTTCAAACATTGTTCTTCAAGGTCTTCCTAAAGACATCTACAAGTTGATCAATCATAACACTGATGCAAAGGCAATTTGGGATAATGTTAAGATGCTTCTCTCAGGTTCAGAATTAACTATGGAAGACAGAGAATCCCAACTCTATGACGAATTTGAACACTTCAAGATGAAACCAGATGAGAATGTCTATGAGTACTATGTGAGATTTCATAAGTTAGTGAATGACATGAGGAACATCAGAATGACTATGCCTAACATTCAGCTGAACTCAAAATTTGTGAACAACATGAATCCCGAATGGCACAAGTTTGTCACCGCTGTGAAGCTCACTAAAGGATTGAAGAATACAAACTATGAGCAACTCTATGCCTTCCTCCTTCAGAATGAGAGACATGCTATGTTTGAAAAGTTGATTCTCAATCTGTTCAAAACCAACCAGGGAGAGACAAGCTCGTCTAATGACTCAACTGCCTTCTACTCAAACATCGGAATCACAACCAAAGCATCACAAGTCATACCCTTGGGTAATGGTAATCACAAACTCATTCCTGATCCTATGTTCAAACAAGCTGATGCTGATGCACACGTGGGTAACTTCATTAATCAACTAGCTCTTCTGATTAGTCAAAACATGAATTCTCTCCCACAAACCAACAACAACCTCAGAACAGCATCTAACCCACACAATCAAGCCACCGTTAAAGATGGAAGGATCGTGGTGCAACCAGTTCAGGAAAGACAGTATGATCAGGGAAGAGGTGGAGCTGGGAGAGGTTATGTTGGCAACCAGAATCGAGGAAGGAATGGTAACCAAGGTCAAGCTAAGCCAATCAAATGTTATAACTGTGGTGGTGAGGGACACATTGCAAGGAACTGCACATCTCCAAAGCGTCCACAGAATGCTGATTACTTCAGAGATAAGATGCTGCTGGCACAAGCTCAGGACAATGGTGCTGCTTTGGATGAAGAGGAATTGATGTTTCTTGCTGAGGGCAATGCCAAGACCTATGATGCAGATGTGGATGAGCAGCCTATTCAGGAGATAGGTCACAATCATCAGAATGCCTTTCAAGTTGCTGATTGTGATACATACGACTCTGATGTGGATGATGGACCTACGGCACACACAATTTTTATGGCTAGCATTTCTCCAATGGTTTCTCCCAAGGTCTCTTCTTCACCACTAGCTGGCCCATCCCAAGACAAACTCATCTCAGAGGTATTAAAACTATACGATAATGCTGATGTGCAACAGATGCATGACAAAGTACAATCAACTGAAACTATTGAATCAAATGTTGAAAATATGGGTAATATCGATATTATCCCATATGATCAATACGTGAAACAAAGTGAAAGTGAAGGTGTACCAAGTGATGCATCTTCTGCAGTCAACAATGACTATGTTTTTGATGATTACACTGCATGTGCCCCTGATGATTCTGTAATTTCTGAACTAAATGCCTATAAAGAACGTGTTGCTATTTATGAACAACGTGCAAAATTTGAGTTGACCACTCGTGAGCAAGAAATGGATGACCAAGTACGTACAGTCATTAGAAAAAGTAACTTTAGAGAAGAAGTATTGAAACAAGAATTAAATTCCTTGCAAGAAAAACTTTCTAAAACAGCTAAGCAAAAACAAGAACTTCAAGAAAATGTGAAAATGCTTAAGCAAGAATTTAATGCAAAGGAATCAAAACTCTTGAGAGACTTTTCTAATCTGAAAACTTTGAAAAACAAGCTTGAAAACAAGTTGTACATACAAGGAAACACCATTCAGACTGCTCACATGGTCACTAAACATAGAGTTCTAAGCGATAAGCATAGTGTTCCCATTATAGATAAACCCAACCCTGAGTACGGAAAGATAGCAAAAGCAGCTCAAAGTGTGATCTATGATGGAAATGAGATTCTTAAACCTAGACAGAAACCTAGTTGCGTTGAGTGCACTGAGGAAGATAGGAAATCAGATGAAGTCACTAGGGAAAGGATGAACAAAAAATTAGATAACCCTAAATGCAAAGAGAAAAAAATAATTATCACTCCCCATGACTACAAGAAGGAAAACTGGATTTCCTTGAACATGTTTAAGCCTTAGACATTGTTGACTCCCGAACAAGTTTTCTGGAAAAAGGATTTAGATAAGCAAAAAGCTGAAAATATTGTTGAAACAAACCCCCCCTTTTGGAAAATGCCTAGAGCGACTGTGTATCCTCCTAATACACCAATGCATCTTGTTCCTAGAAAAATTGCCACTAAAAGCAAGACCTTAATTAGCCAATATGTTATATTTCAACTATTTGTTGATTTTGAGAAAACTTGCAAGAAAAGGATCACACCCACTGGTATAACGGAAGGAGAAAGGGGTTTTGAGCAAATGAAAGAATGTTATTTAACTGAGGTCATGCCTTTCTATAAACTTCTGAAAGATCACTTTGAGAGTCTTAAAAAGGGGATAGAAACTGATATCAAGGGAATGGAAAAGGAATTTGATGCAATGGTAGTTGAAGTTAGTGATTATGAGCGATCACTAAAATATAATGAGATTGAGAGGAAGAACTTGCATACCTTAAATGAGACTCTTATTACTGAATGTGTTGCTCAAGATATTTTTTTTACTGCTTCAAATTGCTCTATTAATGCTTCAAAATTTCATGAACTATCAGTTGCCCTGAAAGTCTCCCATGATCGTGTCATTGAGCTTGAAAAAACTAATTCTAAACTAAACGAGAAAATTGAACTGGATGATCACGACAATTTGGTTAAACCTTTTTCTAAACTAGAAGTTGAGCATTTTAATTTACAACTAAAATATCAACATCTCAAAGAAAATGTCAAAACTTCAAATATCAAGACATCTTCAGATGCTCCAGAGTTTGATGCAGTTTTTCAAATTAACAAACGTGATGAACAGATTCAAGCTCAGTGCAACACGATCAGAAAGTTGAAAGCCCAAATCTCTCAATTAAAGGGTCAAACGAACAATATGACAGGCTCCCAAATGCCTCCTCCTTTAGATTCTCAGAATTCTCAAACGTTTCATCTTCAAAACCTTGTAAATGCTTTACAAAAGGAAAATGAAAGTTTTCTAGAAGAAAATGAAAAGGTTAAACGTCATTTCAATGAGTTATTTGAATCAATTAAAGTCACTCGTAACAAAAATAACGAACAAATAGCTTCATTGCAAAAGGAAATTGAGAATCTGAAGAGTCAGGTAAAAGGGAAAATGCCAATGACCAATGGGGAGAATGTTGTATCAAAGGTTCACTCTTGTAATAAATATGCTTTATCTGTGACATATGTCCCTCCTCATCTAAGGAACAACAAACTTGCCATTCAAACATACTTCTCATCCCTTAAGGATTGCCTAGAATGTCTGCGTGAGATTGTTGAAGAGGATAAGCTAGAGAAACCTCATGATAATGCAATTGGACATGCATGCTTATATGCCAAACGATCTCAAGAAATCTTAGAATGCTTGATCACAATATGCCCAAAGTCATTAGGTGAGAGAGTTAATCCTTTGATTCCATGCTCGATGCCTAATGCTAAGTATGATATGCATTCGATTCCCAATGTTTTGAATGTGAACCGTAGTGTGCCTTTAAGTAGTTCAGATTCCAGATCTGTCAATGCTAAGAAAGAGAACTCAAGTGTGCCTTCTAGGAGTACAAATCTCAGTACCTCTAGTTTTAAGAAAGTAAACCTTAGTGCACCTGCATGTAGTTCAGACCCCAGTACATCTAAACAGGTGATGCAAAGAGTAGTTAAACCAACTAATGTTCCCATTCCCTCTACAGGAGTAATCAGTGACATTAAACGGAGCAGGTCAAAGTCTCAAGACAATACAAGGAATGATAGGACCTCTCAAGCTAAGAATGTGCACTGGAAGAGAGTAGAAGAACAATCTAGGAACTTTAAGCTTGAATTGAATAAAACGAATCGTGTTGATTCTAGTATTAGCCATAGGCATACTGTAATTAATTCGAATTCCGATACTATTTGCAAACCTTGTACTGATGTCTGCTTGAATTCTGTTTCTAATCATAAATGTAGTGTTAATGTTCTGCCTAATGATGTTAATTGTTCAGTTAATATTGTTAATGCAAAAATTCATGCTAAGAAGGCTAAAAGGCAAAAACGAAAGAAAGTTAGAAAACAGTGGAAACCCACAGGAAGAACATTCAGTAAAATAGGCTTTTATTGGATACCTGTCGGTCTTAAGACTAATCAGATAATGCCCACTAGAAAATGGATGCCTACTGGTAGAACTATTCCCTTAAGAAGTGATCACACTGTGAACATGGCTAATACTGACACTAGTACTGCATCTATTCACAATGATTCCATTGCCTCACTTTCTGATATGAATGCTTCTATTTCTGATGTGGGTGTTCCAAACATTGTTACTAACCAAATGGAACCCATTCTTGCATGGGGATCCCAATTATCCAGTTATCCATTCTTGTCTGTGTTCAACTGCAGATCGTTCAAATCGTTCTGTGGTACCTGGACTCAGGCTGTTCCAAGCATATGACTGGAGACCGGTCGCGGCTCATGAACTTCGTGAGCAAATTCATCGGGACTGTTAGATTTGGTAATGATCATTTCGGTGCTATTATGGGTTATGAAGATTATATTGTTGGTGATAGTGTCATCTCTAGAGTTTACTATGTGGAAGGTTTGGGTCATAATCTGTTCTCTGTTGGTCAATTCTGTGATTCTGATCTAGAAGTAGCCTTCAGAAAACATACCTGCTTTGTTAGAGATCTTAATGGTAAGGAACTGTTAAAAGGAACTCGTGGCTCAAATCTTTACACCATCTCTATCGATGACATGATGAGGGCCTCTCCAATCTGCTTGTTATCAAAGGCTTCAAAAACAAAGTCATGGTTATGGCATCGTCGTCTCAATCACTTGAACTTCGGCACCATCAACGATCTTTCCAGAAAGGACTTAGTTGTAGGTTTACCTAGACTAAAGTATGAAAAGGATCATCTTTGTTCAGCATGCCAATTGGGTAAAAGCAAAAAGTTTGCCCACAAACCCAAACCTACTAACTCTGTCACAGAAGTTCTTCATATGATTCATATGGATTTATGTGGACCAATGAGGGTGCAGAATATCTTTGGGAAGAAATATGTGTTAGTTGTGATTGATGATTACTCTAGATTCACCTGGGTCAAGTTCTTAAGGACAAAGGATGAAACTCCTGATATCATCATCAAACTCATCAAACAGCTGCAGGTTCGTCTTAACAAAACCGTCAGAATTATCAGAACAGACAATGGAACTGAGTTTGTCAACAAACAACTTAATGAATTCTATGAAAGCGTTGGAATCAGCCATCAAAGAAGTTTTCCACGAACTCCTCAACAGAACGGTGTAGTTGAAAGACGAAATCGAACTCTTGTTGAAGCCGCTAGAACAATGCCGATTTACTCAAAGGTTCCAATGTTTCTCTGGGCTGAAGCAATCGCCACTGCATGCTACACACAAAATCGTTGCCTAATTCACACTGTACATGGAAAAACTCCATATGAACTTGTCCACAACAGAAAACCTAATATCTCTTTCCTTCGTGTGTTTGGTGCATTGTGTTATCCAACCAATGAGAGTCAAGACTTAGGCAAACTTAGGGCTAAAGCTGACATTGGAGTATTTGTAGGATATGCATCAAACAAAAAGGGATACCGAATCTACAACAAAAGAACCCGAAATATCATGGAAACAATTCACGTTACGTTTGATGAGCTGACCGGTCAAATGGCTCCTGGACACTCCAGCTCAGGACCCGCACTTCAAAACAGTCCCATTGGTTCATCTCTTGTTCCAAACTCTTCTCAAGAAACTCCATATGTACCTCCATCTGAAGATGATTTAAAGAAATTGTTTGATCCTATGTTTGATGAACTGTATGATTCAATTACTAATGAGGTGTTGATCCCTACAACAGAGGATGATCATATTCCTGTGAATGAAGTCAATCCTTCAGTCTCAATATCTTTAAGTCAAGAAGCACCTGCTGCTGATCCTTCAGTCTCATCAACAAATCATCATCCTTCAAATGTACATCATGGAAATGTTTCTGGCATCAATGATGAAGTTAATCCCTTTGCTACTCCTGAAGATGCTCCATTTGAAAACATATTTGCTCCTGAATCATCATCAGAACCATCTTCTTCAGGAGACATCGACTCAGCTACTTCAGTCCCTCAACAACTGCCACACGAACACCTCAGAAAATGGACTCACGATCATCCATTAGACAACATCATTGGTAATCCCTCTCGTCCTGTATCAACCCGGAAACAACTTGCAACCGATGCCTTATGGTGCTTCTTCAACTCCGTACTATCTAAGATCGAACCAAAAGATGTTAAAACTGCCATGAATGAAGATAGCTGGTTCAATGCCATGCAAGATGAAATTCATGAGTTTGATCGTCTTGATGTATGGGAGTTAGTACCTGCTCCAGACTGTGCTATGATTATAGCTCTTAAATGGATCTTCAAAGTGAAACTTGATGAGCATGGTGATGTGTTGAAGAACAAGGCTCGATTAGTTGCTAAAGGATACCGTCAAGAGGAGGGTATTGATTTTGAAGAATCTTTTGCTCCTGTTTCTCGAATCGAGGCAATCAGAATCTTTCTGGCTAATGCTGCTAGTAAGAACATGGTAGTCTATCAGATGGATGTGAAAACGGCATTTCTGAACGGAGATCTTAAAGAAGTCGTCTACGTCAGCCAACCTGAAGGATTTGTGAATCAAGAGCATCCTACTCACGTTTATCGTCTGAAGAAGGCTCTTTACGGTTTAAAGCAAGCTCCAAGGGCATGGTATGATACACTGTCAAAGTTTCTTCTATCAACCGGATTCAGCA
>BPTQ01000003.1:259265912-259276067 GCA_019973895.1 Chrysanthemum seticuspe
TAGATTTCAGGGCACAGTAAGAAACTTACTGTCGTGTTTCTGGCATCTATAATAGCTTAGCTCTTTATGTACTGTTTGTACTGTTATAAAAAACTTCTAAAAAGCTTAAAAAGTTAAAAAAATACCTAAAACTTTCAAAATATAAAAAGATAAACTAAAAACTTCCAAAATATCAAAACATAAAACAAAAAGCTTATCTATATATGTTCTCTATCTACTTCTATCTGGAAATGAGAAGCAGAAGGAGGACTTCTGCAAACTCTCAAAGACCAACTTCCGAAAAGTTTGGTTCTGCACCTTCTTATTTGAGTTTTGCAAGAGAACCTTCTCGAAACCACTTCTACAGACGATTGACTATAAGTCTGGAGTGTTTTATATCAAGGTGGTGCGGAAAAGCATATCGACATTCGACATCATTTCATCAGGGAACAAGTGGAAAAAGGCGTGGTGGAACTATATTTTGTGAGGTCTGAATATCAGTTAGCAGACATCTTCACCAAAGCTCTTCCAAGAGAACGTTTTGAGTTTATTCTTCCACGTCTTGGTTTGAAAAGCCTTCAACCAGAAACTCTCAAACGTCTTCAGGAGGAAGACGAAGAGTAAAGGTCTATCTTCATCTATCTCTTGTATATATCTATTCGAAAAACAAAATACAAAACTATAAAACCTTCAAAAATCAAATAGAAAAATATAAAACTTTCAAAATCCATAAAAAAATTGAAAAATTCGAAAAATCTTCAAAAAATATTGTCATGTTTGTCATGTATTTCTCGATTCGATAATATCTACGGTCTTTGTGCTGTCATTCAAAGAATGACACGGGACTTTAGATATTGTTCGAATTTTTATTTAAAAAAAAAAAAAAAAAAAAAAAAAAAAAAAATCAAAAAATATTTTTGGGAGAAAGAGAAAAAATGGTTTATTGTCATTTTCAGGCAATAACCCGGTTTTAAAAGAAAGAACAGAGCCATGTTTTATCATGCTTTCAAAATTCCATGCTCTGATTCTATAAACATTTATCTGCTGAAAACTAAATGTTTAGAAAAATAACTCGGTCTCTATTTTTGATAATCATCAGGACTTATTTGTCAGAATCTCTATCTCTCAATCAACAACCTATGTCATTGATTGAGGGGGAGAATGATTTCAATTAAATTAAAAAAGTTATTTGGCATTAAATTGTTTTCAAAATGATGTACATGCATGTTTTATCAATGGAGTTTAAAGTCTTAAATTCCGATCCTTATCAGTTAAAACGCTTTCATAATCAAGTCACAATTCTCCTTAAAAGCTTTCAAAATCAATTTAAATCTATAAAAGATCACAAATCTCAAATGATTTGATAATTGTGATCGGGGGAGAATGTGTGATTTAAATTGGATTTAAACTGATAATTCGGTAAATGGTTTTATGAGGACGTACATGCTGTCCTTCCCACATGTGACAAACGATTTCAAATTTTCAATGCACATGTTGAGGGGGAGCATCTATCTTAAACCTATGATTTGAAACGTGATCATTTATCTCAATGTGCAGGTTCCCTCTAGTATGTGCAAAACTCTTTTCAAACCTCGAGGCACATATTGAGGGGGAGCAAATTTATGGAAACCTCATCCTTCCTGGAAATGCTTTATCTACTTGATTTGATCAAGGAAGTGATGGTGATATTTTTAGAAAATGGTAATCAAAGAAGTTAATTCTTCCTCTTGCCTCCGTGTGCTAAACGATTTCAAACAATTTATGCACATGTTGAGGGGGAGCACTTATTCTAAAATTATCAAAAACAATTCAGGTACAAAATGTTTTGATAATATATCACAAGTATCTGGATTGATTTTCAAATGGTTTTCAATTGGTTCCAATGGCAGATGAACAATACCAAATAGACCGACCAACTTTACTTTATGTACGGTGAAATAAGGATGATAAGGTTAGGTTTTTGTTCCCATGATCCGCCAGAACCGGAGGGATCTACCCAGGGACAATCCACTAGTTAGTGTAGAAGTCCTTAGGTATGATGATAAAAGGAGAAAAATGAGATATGGGAAGAGTGCAGACTGAGACTGAGCTAGTACTGGAATAAACCTAACAAGGTTCTAGTTATGAAGTCTCGGTAAGCACTGAAGGGGTTGAAGAATTAAAAAGAATTGAATGAGAAAAGGGTGAAAACAAATAGCCCTCTATTTATTCAACCTTAGGGCAGAAACCGGGTTCAATTCATATGCTACTGATGGTAACATCGGTATTGAAGACAAGACGTCATGGACCCAGTGACGCACTGCACTTCAACTTTCCAAACCACTCAAGTTCCTCTTAAAAGGACTTGTTTCATTCTCACGGGGAACCGACATTATCTATCGACTTTCTCTTAGAGATTGTTGATATTGAAGAAGGAGACCCTCTCCCTAGTCTCCGATACAGGATCCAAATATGCACAAAATTGAGTCTAGAGCCTCGAGATCATCAATTAATCTCATTAGGACACTTTCAATGAAGACTCTCTGTTTCACTCAATGTGGAAAGAGAGATTATATCTTCAGTCCTACGCATTATCCTTGTGGTATTGCCAGAACATCTGAGTGATGTATTATCATATTCACAATGAAGATGGAAAGCCTTCTGGAGCCATCATCAAACAAGCTCCTGGTAGGTGGCATGTAAGATCTATCATATAGATCAACCATGTGACAACTGAACAGAAACAATGGGGCGATTCAATCTCTTGAATCAATCCTGGTTCAGGATATGGATTGACGGATACCTTTGAAAAACCGGTCTTTGTGCTTAACAACTATTTTCTTTAGCACATCGACCGTGTAATCATTTTTCAAACCAAAAGGTGTTTTTATGATTGATAATTGATTTTCAATAAAACCTTCGTTGTATTGCAAAAACAATTTCTATTGAGCAATACACGATTGTTTTTTTTCAAATCTCTTTTCATCAATCAGTGGACATAAAATTCGCTGGTTCACTCACTCCGTGTTGTCTTCTTTGAGATGTTCCGGTTTGAGAACAGCTAGAGCAGCTGCGAAACCCTGTCAAGGAAATTCTTCGGAATTATACCTGATCACTGGCAGTACATGTACTGATCAACGGGGAACCGTGGGCCGTGTACCTCAATTCAACGAAAGTGATCAAAGACACTTTCGTGCGATTTATTGCTAATTGTTGTATGCAGGTACGCCCGACGTTTGCAGCTGTTCAGAATGAAGCGGTCAATCCATAGCCGCATGCTCACTTAACACATTCATCTCAAAAGAAATCATGATTAGTGCATCAATGACTCTGATATTTTCACTCCATGCTTCTGCTACGCTGCTGCCAATATCATGAATCAACTAAAGCTTCCGCAACTCTGATGAGAAGATTTCATGATCCAGAATGTGAGCATGTCGGTCCTAAAGTCACAACACCACAATGGATGTCTCAGAGATTCTTGATAGCTGATGATCTCAAAAGCTGGCTCATATTTATTATCACGTGGATCAGTAAAAGACCTCCACCTGGAGTAACCAAACATGCAATGTGAAGAATCAATGACTACGAGCTTCGAAGCAAAGCACTACATCAAGAATGAAAGATCAATTTTTTATGTAATATCTGTTTGTATTCAATGTAATTTTAGTACATGATTGAGGTGACCTCCCTTAGGGGGAGATTGTTAGGAATTAGAAATTCCAGGTATTAAAGAGTCGGTCACCTCAAGTATATGTAATCGTTAGAAAGCTCGTAGTCGTAGTTCTTTTATGTTAAGTAGTATTTAGTTAAGTAACACCGTGGAGGACGGACGGGTCTTTACCCACTGTATGCCTGATCCACAGCCCGATGTGTGGCGTTTTATGTAAGACTATAAATACTCTCTACCTCCCAAGGTAGAGAGTTGGAGCTCATAATAATATCTTTCACTTTCTCTCACTAAGTTCCCTAAACCTCTAACTTTCTCTCTCTAGAATTCCATTTATACGCCACTTTGTGTTATGGTTTGATGTGTATGTGAAAACTTATATCTATCATTATATATAGGGTCGATTGCCCTTTATTTATTTAATTAGGTTTTAATTTTGTAAAACTTGTAGAAACCCTAGGATTGCATGCTTATTTTATGTGGTTAATTAATGAATAATTGTTATGTGACATGTAATATGCGTATCTTGGGTGATAATTGTTATGCGGGATCCATGGTGGAACATGCATGTTTTGCCATGGAGTATTGTTTATTGTTTATTGATTAATTGTTAAGTGATACACACATGTTTTATTTATTTAATAATTATTGAATTGGGGAAGACCTCAATTATAACTAATAAAAATTCGTTACGTGCTAATTGGTATATTATTAACTTTGGCTTACGCTATCGACTTGTCGATGTATGTGGCTCATCTTCTCGCGAGATGAAAGCACTAGTTAATGTATGTATTTATTTACGCCTAAAATTGTTTATTGAAATAATTATGCATGTGGCTAATTGTTTTTACATATGTTAAATTGTTTAGTTATATGTTTATATTATTTGAGTGTGTTTAATTTTTATTAAAATGTTTTTTTGTTTATATATTGTTTGACATGTTAGTAAGCAAAAAGGGTTTTTTGTGAATAGAAAATTAAATGGACTAAATAATGGCGAAATTGATTTGTTATCTAAGAATTATTCTTGAACTTTTTATCGATTGATGCGACTGTACTAAATGGTTAGAAAGGATAACCCACTAGAACAAACTATAAAGGGGTTGTTTAAGAAGTGCGCACAGTCGCACTGAATGGATGTCTAAGGTTATGCTTCAGCGCTTACCTGGTCCTCTGCCCCCTGTGAGTTCGATTGGAGCTACCTAGTATAACCATTCTATGTACGAAGCATCTTAGTGCAAAGTTGTAAGTTTCTCAACTCATCGATTAAAACTTTGTAGAATTCAATCTTAGCAATTAAAATCTGATGTAAGTTTTTTCGAAAATATTATGTTATAAAATTGTATGCATGCTTCTTTATACATAAGTTTTGATTACACGTCAAAAATTGTACCCTTTAAAATTTAAGTTTATGCCATCTAATGATATGAAACACTTGAAGTTGTAATTTAGTTATGTGAGACCTTGATCTAGATTACAATAACAAGGTGAATTATTTTGTTGTGTGAGACCTCAGCTTTATGATTTGCAGTTTCTAAATTAGACAATTTAATTAAGTTAGTTAGTGAGACCTATGACTTAAGGCATAAGATGGGATAAAACATGCTTACGTTTTGCATTAATTGTTTTGGCAAAATTGTAAATCCCATAACTTTTGGAATTGAAAACTTGTTTGTCAATTATCGTTTTTCAACGATTACCTATTCTATACTTTCACCACTAGCAGATCAACTGATGTGGTGGAACTATGATAATGAGGATCCAATATTCAAGGAAAATACTATGGTTAATATGAATATTGACCAAAGGGTATTTTATTTTCTTGAATGTTTACTTATCGAAAGTACTAACTTTTGAACTTTTATTTCCGTAGAAATGGCTCAAGCTGAATCTACTGCACTAGCCTCGTCGTTCAAATCTATGTTTGATCGAGAGAAATTGACTGGTAGCGCGAATTTCAATGATTGGTATCGGCAACTCAGAATTGTCTTGAGGGTTGCCAAAAGACTCAATTATTTGACTACGCCTTGTCCTCCTGAACCTGCAGCTGATGCTACTGCTGAAGCACGAGCTGCATGGCAATCTGAGTATGACAAGTATAATGAGGTCGCCTGCATTATGCTCGGGAGTATGAACTCAAGCTTGCAAAAGCAATTTTAGAATTACTTCCCTAATCTCATGCTGGAAGAATTGCAAAGGTTGTTTGAAAAGCCTGTGACTGTAGAGCTGTATGACTTGATTGATGCTCTTCATAGTTGCAAGCAAGGAGAATGGAAACCTGTAAGCGCCCACTGCCTGGAAATGATGAGTTACATGGACCAGTTGGGGCGTCTTAACTATGTCTACCCTAATGACATACAAATTGGCCTGATCAACAGATCCCTTAACAAGGAATTTGATGGTTTCGTGCGCAATTATAATATGCATTGCACGGGGAAGACAGTCAGTGAGATACATGCAATGCTCATTGATTACGAGAAAGGTTTGCCCAAGAAGGCCTCTACACCTGCGGTTTTGACCATCCAGAAGGGTAGAATTTCTAAGCCTAATATGCCGCTAGCGAACAAGAAAGGGAAAGGTAAGGGTAAAGTTGATAAGGGAAAACAAGTTATGACTTATCAACAAGAACCCAAGAAGTACCCTCCCAAAAAGCGTGAGAATCCGAAGAAGGATATGGCTTGTCATCACTGCACCGAGGTTGGACACTGGAAGAGGAATTGTCCACTATACCTTGATGAGTTGCGCAATAAAAGGTATAAAAATACTGGCATTGTGGCCAGTACTTCAGGTACTCTTTTGATGATAGAATTATTTGCTTTTCCTCATAAAATAAATTCCTGGGTATATGATACTGGATGTGGTATTCACATATGTAATACACTGCAGGGATTTAGAGGAGCAAGGAAGCTTACCTATGGACAACAATACCTGCACGTGGGTAATGGAGCACATGCAGTCGTTGAAGCTATAGGCACGTTTGATTTAGTTTTACCTTCGGGTTTAGTACTGTCATTAAACGATTGTCATTACGCACCTTCCATTGTTAGGGGTGTCGTTTCTGTTTCCTTGTTAAAAGATATTGGTTTCGTTCATACATTTACTGATTATGGAATTTCTGTTTCTTTAAATGATGTTTTTTACTCTAATGTTATTCCAGTAAATGGTGTGTTTGAAATTGATTTGCATGATAATGTGATTAATAAAAATAATTCTGTCTTTAGCATCAATAATAAAAGAATCAAAGGTGATTTGGATTCTTCATTTCTTTGGCATTGTAGACTTGCTCATATAGGCAAGAAACGCATGCAACAACTGCAACACGATGGGCTTTTGCAAGATATCAATGATGAATCATTTGATAAATGTGAATCTTGCATATCTGGGAAGATGACCAAGAAACCTTTTACAAATAGTTTAGAAAGGGCTTCTGATCTTCTTGGTGTGATACATACTGACGTATGTGGACCACTAAGACATGTGTCAAGAAAGGGTGCTAGCTACTTCTTAACCTTTACTAATGATTTTAGTCGTTATGGTTATGTTTATTTACTTAAACATAAACATGAAGTCTTTGAAACATTTAAGGTTTTTAAGAGTGAAGTAGAACTGCAACTAGGAAAGAAGATTAAAGCTCTTCTATCCGATAGAGGTGGTGAATATTTAAGCCAAGAGTTTAAAGATTATCTAGCTGAGTGTGGTATCGTACAGCAACTCACATCTCCATATACTCCACAACAAAATGGTGTATCTGAGAGAAGGAATCGTACATTGCTAGACATGGTGTGATCAATGTTTAATCTTATAACTCTTCCCTTATCCTTTTGGGATTATGCTTTAGAAACTGCTGTTCGCATATTGAATATGGTTCTAACTAAGAAGGCTGATAAGACTCCTTATGAAGTGTGGTATGGGAAACCTCCCAACTTGTCTTACTTAAAGGTCTGGGGTTGTGAGGCGTTTGTTAAACGTGACTGATTGGTCCTAAACTAGTCGTCTTTATATTAGTCAACCACTTGTGAATGGTCAACCATAAAAATCAAACTAATCTAGGACCAAAGACAATTAAAATCCATGGGAGTATAGAATTATATCCCCGGGTCGTTAAGTCCCAACGAGGTGTGTAAACTGTAATACAACGACTGTGTGTGTTGAAATGATACATAATATACAAAAAAAAACAGGAATCTGATTGACTAACACTAGGAATGTGAATAGTGATAGCTCTGTCACAGCTATGTCGTTTAAAACGTGCAATCAGGAACCTAAAAACGTAAAAGATAAAATATATACAAACGCACATTATTATTATAAATAATAAAAAAAATGAATTAAATGTATTTAATAATGAATTAAATAATAAGAAAATCTAAAATTAACGTAAATAGATGAAATAAAGAATCTGAAACTCAATATGTACTGATTATGAACAAGCTGGTATACTGGATTTTATCAAATAAGCTTGTAATAAGCTAATAAGCAATTCAGCAGAATCCAGAATACTGCTGAACCATTGCAAGGTACTGCTGAGGAGCTGTTGGTAATGGTGTAAGTTCACTGATTTCTCAGTTAACTGTTATGAATGGGCAAACAACAAACTCCTATAGGACTTATCAAATAAGCTCATGAGAGCTCAACCAGCACTGAAACTGAGTATGATAGATTAGCCTCATATGAAGCCAAATATCACAAGCTCAAGCTCAATGAGGAACTTTTCATGAGTTTAGGAAAACGACTCCAACTACACAGTTTGCTTCTATGTAGTGAGTAAGATGGGACAAAAAAGGAGAAAGTGATTAAGCTATCTAATAAGCTACAAATATAAAAAACAAGCACAAACATAACAAATAAAATACAAAGGCAAAAACAACTAAGAATAAACAAAGGCTAAACAAATTAGCATAATCCACATAAGTGAATCAGCAGAATCAAAATAAGCACATAAATAAGCTATTAAACATGACAAATAAAAATTATCAAAAATATATCGAACAAGATTAGCAATAAAACATAAAAATTCTAAAAAACACAGATTATGAAACTACGTAACAAAGACATAGGAAAATAAACAATTAAATTAAAAACAGGAAAACTAGAAATTTGACTCTTTTTTTTTTAGTTTATGATCAAAGTTGACTAAGGTGAACTTTGATCTGAATCTAATGACAGAATATGGAATATTAAACAACATAAACATGAATTAAACAAAGATAAACAACAATTAAATAGATATGCAAGATTATGAGTTCTAACAATCTCACAGTGCTCATAATGAGATTGTCAAGTGTCAAATTGACTTTCTACCATGCTACACCACTTGATTAAGGTTTCACTGAGGTAAAGGTCATATGAGGAATGCATCAAACAAGAACAACCACAAACATAACCCTAAACACAGATTCACTATTAGATCCAAACAATCTTTTAATGGACTGTTATGCAGTTTTTCAAAACAAAAGACTATGTAAACCAATTTCATCAAATCCAGAGGAACCAAAGTGTCAAAATGGACCTTTTTCAGCATAAACAAGTAGTCACAAATGTTCAAACCTAGGATTGTCAAAAACTAGCATATTGACAGTCAAGTGCAATATCAAACCACAATCAAATCCAAAACATAACAACCTAAGATAAAGCTATAATAACACTAACAAACAGCAAAGAAACATAGAAACATGAAAATTGAAGCATCTAAAATACTAAAACAGTAAAATGCAAAAAAATGGTAAAAAGGGCTTACAAGTGAAATCCTGCTGAAAATGAGAACCATGGTCACAGAACACATCCTAAGGCTTTCCACAAAGCTTCTAAACCAAAGGCAATCCACAATTAACCTTGCTCCATGCAATTTCACCAAGATAACTTCATTATTTTTGGTTTTTCATTGTTTTTCTTATTTTTTTTATTATTTTTCTGAATTTTAAAGTCTAAACATGTTTTAAGGTCTCTAAAAGCTTTGAAGCTTCGTCAGGAGCTTATATGAGCTTAAAGAGTCCATGAAACAACTACATAACAAGAATTTAAAGTGACTTGAAAATTAAAGGTAATTAAGTAAAAACTTGAAACTGAAAGATACTTGAAATTAAACTGAAAATAAAGTTTCATTATACTAATTTAAGAAAGATTACAACATTAAAGCATTAAAATGACTTGAATTTAAAGAAAGCAGTAAACTACATTAACTATGTGACCTAGGCTAATCCAAAGGTTTCTAAATCGCTACACTACATGACCAAGGCTAGCCCCCGATATTTAATCTAAAGAAAGCATTTAAATTCTATACTACACGACCAATGGCTAGCCCAAAAAGTAACTTCTTCTCTTGCCTCTCCTCTGATATTTATAGTATTCTGAGTTCCCACTAGCATTCCAATCAAATCCCACTTTAATTCATGTCCATTGGATAAGCAGAAATCATCCTAGCCGTTTAAGTGACTTTTGGCGCCAAAAGTAATACTAGTAGATTGAGGCAGTTCTGCAACAATTAATGCTTCTTGTTCACATGTAGAGGTGGAGGGGACATGTTTGGA